>JBAMBP010003148.1:0-82500 GCA_037044515.1 Phortica magna | reverse complement strand
GCTTCTTTGGATCCAGAAAACGAAGTCGAAATTCCATTAAATTATTTTGAGGGTCACTTAAAAACAATTCTGTTGCAGTTGGTTCCACTCGGATACCAATATCCTCATCAAAAAATTCAGATTCCAACAATTCATTGCAACTTGGGCGGTCCTCTTTTTTTAATTCAATACATCTTTCTATAATATCCCTTACATTCGGATCTTCTACCTTGGACAATGCGGCTGGTTTAATACCCGAAATAACTTTTTTATAAATTTGAGCGGGTCCCTTGCACTCACTATAAGGATACTCGGAGATTGCCATCTCCAACATGCACATACCGAAAGCATAGACGTCAACAGATTCGTCGTAATGTTCTTCATACATTTCTGGTGCCATAAATTCAGGTGTACCAATCACAGATTTGGCATGTGAACGATTCTTCAGTGTTGCTAAGCCCAAGTCCCCGATTTTTACGCTACCAGTGGTGCCAGTTATAAAAATATTATCACATTTCAAATCACGATGAATTATAGGAAATTTACGAGTATGCAAAAAGTTAAGACCTTTTAAAATCTGACGACACCAAGACTTTAATACTTTGGGATGTATTTTTTTGAACCGCTTCAAATAACTAGAATATTAAGAAAACAAATATAATTTTACAATTATAATAACAACTTGTACACTTACGACTTGAGGGTTCCAGATAGCATCAGCTCTGTGACTAGTACTATATTCTTTTTTCGCCCGACTGTGAACTCCCAATAAGTGTAAAATCTCACAATATTTGGGTGCTGTAGTTTTTTCAACATATCTGCTTCTTCTCGGAATCTTGTACGCTCACTTTTTTTCACCTGCTTATCCTGTGAAATATATGACAAATAAATTCATTTTATTTAATTTAATTTATAACATGAATTTAAAATAGGTAAAGTTTACCAGTAATTCGCACCAAGCAACAGGCACGCCAGACAGAGTATCCAGACCACGATAGACGGTTTTAAACGAACCGCGTCCGACTTCTTTATCGTACTTAAAGAAACGACCACAAGGAGACATGGCTACGGGATCGTCATCCTCATCGCTCTTACTCTTTGATAAAGATGTCGCTGACGATGCTGTTGAAATAGCTGATGTAGACGGAAGTGTAGATGCAGTGGTGTCAATAGAAGTGCCCGTTACAGCTGTACTGCTAGTAAGAACAACACCACTCTCCGATAATTTGCCATGCTCGTCGTAGCTTAGACTTCCGCTTTCATTTTGTTCGTCTGATTGCTCTAGTCCTGATTCGTCTTTGTCTTCAACTTGGAAGCCAACACGCTTAACGCCGGTAGCGTTTTTGACCGTTTTTAAGGTCGGTTCGATTTCGGCCTTATCTAAACTTCTAGATGCGTCATTAACAATAGAATCGATGATGCTAGTCACCTGATGTCCACTAGGGTCAGTAGCATTTGATCGCGTGGGTGTGCGAAATTGTTCCTCCAAATGCTCGGCCTCACGTGACAACGTTTCAATATTGACATCATAATCACGTGGAAATTCCGTTTCGAATTCCTCATATTGCAAAGCGTTTGTGTTTCGAGTTGATTGCTCAACATTCTTAAGCACGAAACGCATGTTTGTTGAAATCGAACCTTTCGAAGGCTTAAAAGCTGCCGGCGCTATTTTTAAAGACTGCGATGTAATAACCGTCGGTTGCACCACAATTTGAGGATCGACCCCAGACTCAGGAGACGACATGTTATCAATACTATTCGATTCGTCTCGAGCGGTAGGTGATTGTTGACTTGGGCTTTTAGAAGATTTATCTATGCTGTCTTCGAAAGACACTATGCCGACTTTGCGGTTACTTGAATTAGCGTCCGGTGTTTTCTTCTTAGCGTCCATTTTGCCTTCATTATGTTCCTCAATTGGTTTTTCAGCCTTGACTTCTACAGCTTGTTCAGTTTCCTGACCTCTATTAAAGTGCGAATTGTTGTTGTTAATGGCGTTACTGTATTCAGTGAGTGAGGAGCTTGTAAACTGCTGTAGTACTCGAGTCAAAATATTTTTCGACTTTGCTGGCGACGTTTGTGATGTTGTTGTTGATGTAGACTTTGATGGTGACGTTGATGGTGTTGAGGATATGGGTGCAGAGTCTGGTTTGTTGCTATTTTTTCTTCGTGCAATACCCTTTAGTTTCACTGCCGGTGTAACGTGTTGACCTGGTGACACAGTTTTAGGTGATACCGATTTCGATTTTTTGACTTCAGTTTCTTTAACTGTGCTCCTTTCGCTGGAAACATTTGAATTACTCCTAAAATAAATATAAAAAAAAAAATAAACGAGAAAAAAATATTTTAATCATTGAAATAACAAATATGAAAACAAAATCAGCATGCGCAAACATAGGTTTATACACATTGGCTTACATCGGTTCTGCTCATGGGAATGGGAAATGAATGTCTTTAGTTATTGACACAAGCAGAGAAATCTGGTATAAGTTATACGACAACATCCTACACCAAGAGACATGTAAAAAAAAAATAAAAAAATGAAAATGAAACAAATAATAGTAATAAAGTAGACATAAAAATATTTACAACTGTAATCGTTTTGATAATTTTTAACATTGTTTAATATTAACACAAATGTTGACTGAAAAAAAAATTGTGAAAGCAACGGTTTAGTCTCTTAAATATGTTTTGAGTAAAACTCGCTTTTAGGGTTATTAGAAATAATTTAAATTCGTTATTGATAGTTTTTTGCGTTTAATCGCGTAACTATCAAAGAAAACGCCGTATATATTAGTACAAATCTCCCGGAGGTGGCTGACTTCGTTGCAACCCATGCTATACACCGCCCGATTAATTTGGGTGTTGATTAATCTTAAATATTTTCTAATTTAAAGCAATTTCGATGAGACTGCCATCACTCAAAACATCTTATGTTCTTTCGAAAAAAACAACTCATCTCCAGCCATGTAAAATGTTCATATTATTGATTAATTCGAAAAATGAGTTTATACACATGGGAACATTTTTTTTTTGTTTAAGGCGTCTATCTTAGGCATCTCAAGACCCATAATCAGACGACTGAAAGGAACCCATTTTGAAAGGATTAGGCGAAGTAATGCCGATTGGAGTGGTTGTATGAAAACCTGAATATTTTAAGGTAATTGTTTCATTGAGGTCTTACAGAAGTTCATCTATTTATAACCTATAAAATGGAGCCTTGACTTGCTTGCACACGAGTTAATGTACATGAAGTTTGTGTGTAAAAAAAGGAAGAATGAAATGCATGCAAATATCTTTTTAAGTTTTTTGACGATGTTTTTTTATGGATTATTTATGATGATATAATCAAAGAGACATAAACATACATATATTGAAATCATGCTTGCTTAATTAAATTAGGGTTTGGTATTAAATAGAATATTAAATCTGCCAATCATTAAATTAAAATAGTTTTCCAATTACAATATAAGGACAGAAGAGAGAACACATTTTTCAGCATGGCCGAAATTTATATACCCTTGCAAATTTTAGAGCTATTGGGCTCAGCCAGGCCCATAAACTGACTCTAATAAGTTTACATAAATTAGCAAAAATTGAATAATGTATTCATAATGTCTTGCCAGAATAATATTAAGAGGAAATAGTTTATTTTAACAGAACACTATTAATGAACGATTGGTTCTGTGGTAGCAATAATCTGCAGCAATTTCATAAAGGTACTTACCATCTTTAGCAAGTTTTTCATAATATAACAGACAAACGGACTAGTCTATACCAACTTAAAAACATTCTACATAATAACACTTTCATTGATGTGTTGCAAACTTAATGACAAAGTTAGTAATCTTTTTGCAAGTGTATTATCTAAGTTTTATGATTGAAAAGGTAAGGAAACAACAGTAACAAATAATGATTTTTGAAACAGTTAAAAGTTGTTTTTTCTTATTGTGTCTTGATTTGTAGTTACAGTTTGATGCAATCAAACAGTTTGTTGTAATGATTTAGATGTGAATTATCAAGAGTATTCACTATGCTCCATTTTGTTGAACTGTTGGTTCCCCAACACCTTTGATAATTTAAGTAAGACTAAATATGTTATAAATCAAAAACAAAGAAGTATCGAGACTTATTTTCGCACCTGGTTGCATTTTTTTCTTGTGGTTGTTGCCGTTTGGTACATTTTGCATGATAATCGTAACGCCGCATTTAGTTCAATAGCGCGTTTGGTTAATCTTTCGTGACTCGATTTTTCTATGCCTTCGAATTTAATTATGGTGTAACGATTTCTATTAAAAATATATAAATATTTTGAAATACAAAGTAATATATGTAGTGTGAATCTTAAGAGAAGATCTAGCGTTTCAGATAGGGAGAAAAAATTTTAAATCTATGACTAAAATATATAAATATTTTTTTTATTTTATTTGAATTGATCTAATTGAATTGGAAAAGGCCGTAAAATCAATTAATTATGTTTGGTATGCCTAATTTGTTTACTACAGAGGAAATCGTATAGTTTTACAAAGCTTTCCGTAAGATAAAATAGTGATATTTGAATATTTCACTTACTCGGAGAAATTGTTTCATTTATATAGGTAGATTTATTTCCATTTTAATTTTGAAACCCAAAATGTATGGTTAACATCCTAAAATCATATTAAGTTTTTTAATTCTTCTGAAAGTTTTTCTTAAATTTATTCTAAAACAGCCTGCAAAGTTAAGTCTTTCTAATGAATAAGCCAAAAATGTGTACATGAATTACCAAGAATCAATTACAAAATTGAGGGTTAGGAAACTAAGCACATTAAAATCCATTTCTATGTATTTTTTAGGCAATGTTTAAGCAATATGATTTCTCATAATAGTTGTCTTAACTAAAACTTTACCTTTTTTTAACATACGTACATACATATATTAGTAATGACTTCATGTTAAACTTAAAAGTAACTGAATTTAAATAAAAAAAAATATCGTTTTTGAAAACAAGTATAAATGATTATCGTCGAAGTTTACCGACTATATAAATCCTGTATCCTTGGTTGAAGTGGGACAGGGTGTAATCTATTTGAGTTTGTGAGTTTATCAGTGAATTAAGATAATGCGTTTGTACTTGGATTGCAATAATATGACAGCCAAAAAAAAAACCAATATGATCATGTTAATACCTTTAACACATTACAATGAGGAAGTAACAGTTATAAACTTTAATAATACAATTTTCAAAATCGGTCTTTGCTGGAACTATCTTTTTAAGGATCTATTCTTTTTTATGTCGAGTTTTATATTGTTTACAATTCATAACATAGAGGTAACAGATCTGTGATGGATATACTTTTATTTGACCTTCTCAAACTATGGAAAAGCTAAATTGGACTGCTACTAGCAGAGTTTATATATTACATCTGGAGAATACTTATTTCTTCTATAGTGTTTTTTACATATTGCTTCTTTTCTAAGGTTGCTTAATTATACTCTTCGCGTAGTTAAACGAATACTAACTTTGTCATGCAGTATTAAAAACATTTGATTCCGATTGTATGAAGTGTATTTAGTCTTAATAGTGTTGACAAGTTGATCCATACAGACATTCTGGAATCATTTAATAAACATTTTTTTTTAAATTAAAACTTGTCAACGAAACTGCACAAGTCTTTATAATTGAACTGCGGTCTTCCTTAAATGAAAATTGTTTGGCTGCATCTCATATATCATCTAAAAACAGCTACCAGACCCAGATAAATCATCATAACCCACGCTACTGATCCCTTTAATTTAGTTGCACTTGTCGGCTCTGCAGTATGAAGTTATCTCTGAGCTCAGATAGACTCTAACTTATTCACAACTCAACGGAAGAATTTTGTTTTTGTTAACCTCTCTTATGACATCAAATTCGTAAAATTGCTTTTTTTTACTTTTCTTTTACATCGCTGGATAGAGTACAAAAGAATGAAATTTCAGCTATAGGAATTTGGTTCGTATTTACCTTTTTGGTTGAGTGATAAAGGAGTTACGACCATCTTCGCTGATGGTACTATCCTCTCGAGCTCGATTGGAGGGTACGACTTCTCGTTGTCGTACAAAATCACAAAGGGTTTGTCCAATTTTGCAAGATTTTATTTACACAGGGATGTTAAATCTAAAAACAAATATGATATTTATTAGTTGAATGCAATCAATCGCAAATAACATTACATTTTTATCGCGCTCCTGATGACGCAGTCTTCGTTCTGTTTTTTTTAAATTCAAATCAATTGGAATCCGTCTCCGAAAGTTTCTCTTGTGGTACTGTGACTTGATTGTTGTCCAAACCAATTTTATGCCGCATAATTTTGAACCGAGCAAGATTTTTGCATTCGTTGGCTAAACAAATATAAACATTCATACATATAAAATCCATAACTAAGTGTACATATTTACAAATAATCTTTAAGAGGCAAGTTAAACACAGTTAAAAAAATTTGTTTGCAAAATGCAAATATATTAGTGACTATTAAAACGTTTTATTTTAGATTTAGAAAAGTTAAAAACAAGAAAGGTAGATAATTTCGGCGTAGCCGAATTTAAGTAAGTTTAACTTAAGTTTTTCAATTAGAAATGTTTTAGTTGTCAAGCCCTTTTGTCGGATTCGTATAAAACTTAGGATTTATCCTTTTTCTAAGCGTTGCAAGGTAAATCTACGGCTGCAACAGTTTACGGCAACCTCAAATTCGTATTATACTCGTATATTATTCAACAGTTGACTACAACTTTTTGAGCAGATAAATTGATCAATAGAAATGATAATTAGTTGGTCTTGTAGCAAAACAAATGAGAAATCGGCCAACGTATATAAAACAATTTAAGTTAATGCAAATAAAATAAACAACTTCTCAAATTAAGTAAAAATGTGATTTTAAATCAGGTTGTAACCAGAATATTCCAGGAGTTTGTTTAGTTCGGGATCAATTTACTTCATCACAAATGACATTACGACCACATCTTATTTTATTAAACCACAAACAATTTCTGTGTGTGTTTTTGTGTTGAGAACATTGAAGTAATTGAAAGCCAATACAAGGTAATAAATGTTTGTAAATTCCTAACATGCAGTAGTAATCATTCGCTTTTGCATATATGTACTTATGTATACATACATATATGTGTGTACTTTGTTGTAATCAATAAGTTTGGAGAGTATTTAAGAAAATGCAAACGGATAGCGAGGAAATAATGAAAAGTTTTCTCGCTGGTAAGCCAGAGTTCAAGGTCATCTTTAATTTTCAATGCAATAAACGAAATTAAAGCTCGGTTTGTAACTCGTCTAAATTGTCAAATGTGCGCAAGCGAAAAGTGTTAATTGCTTGTTGCAACTGTTCTGTTTTGCATTCATTGAAAAATTGCTTTCATGGTTCATACATATGTATCTTGCTGGCAAAAACAGCTGTGAATGCAGAGCAGTATGGGTGTAACTTTTGTCATGACTCATAAATTCCATGCATAAATCCGTCAGTCGCCAGGCGTTTTCACTGTTCTTTTCGCTTTGGCTGCGGGGAATGGCACCCATTTGAGCTTATGATGCACGCAACCGCCGGGCGGTGGTGTGAAACGAAGCTCTCCTTGAACCGGTCAGTGGGATTGTCTGCTTGGCCGTTTTCAGTCAACGCCAATTTTTCCTCATGAGGAAGAACTTTACACGTTAAACACAAAGCGTATTACTGCTTTGCATATTCAGGCCTTTTATTTTGACGAAATTTTTTCGTTTGCCTTGTTATATATTTACGCAAACTGTTATTAGACACACATAATGTACGTATAATACTCTGATTTAACTACTACTCCCAATGTTTAGCTTATTTAAACGAAAAATCAACGAGACGGAGCAGTCACGGCCGCGTTAATCGATGATAGAAGATAGACAATCGTGAATCAATTACTTAAACTTGTGAAACATTAAATCACTCACTGCACTATGACTGTCAAACATCAAGAAAGCCAACTGGCTTCAAGAGTATGTGTACACAAACTATGTGCTGGTCTTTTACAAATTATACAACTTTTATTCCACAGATTAGAAGTGATTTAAGTTTTCTTAAAGATTTATGGTAGCATTTAAATGATTTTTATTTCAAGCGAACTTTTCACAGTCGTATTTTACTGCTTCCTCATCTCTTATATGCACCACCTTCACACACTCATATAGTTTTTTATTCCACTTCCACATTTGATTCCAATTTTATGCATTTCTGTTTTGCATGAATGCAGTATGGTAAAAACTTAAATTTGTACCATTAAACTTAAACTTTCTGTCTTTTTTACAAGTTACGTTAAATAAGTATATAAGTATATTTACTTTTTGTCGACTTTCCGCAGTTCTTCTAAGTGTTGAGCAATTTTTTCACGTATTTCAAAATCAGAAGCACTTAAGCGGAATCGGTAGGGGGATAGGGAGAGAGACGTAAAAGAGCCGCCTTTGGCGCAGGTGCGTCCCCCATTTGTCATTGCTACAAACAGAGGAACGGGAAAACTGCCCAGGGAACGGACCGCAACATGCGACAATTAAATTTTGCGCTCGCCGCGTCAAAACAGAGTCACCATTTTTCATGAGAGAAAGCAATTGTCGGCTCTCGCGAGGCAGAGTAGTCAAGTCACCAGACACTGAGCATTCTGCATTGTCTCACGAATTTCATTGCTTTTTCCGCCTTTTTTTGGAGATTGTGATTTTGTTCGGCTTTTTTCTCCTTTTAATGTTGTCTTTTTACAACATCATTTGTTACTTTTGATCTGATCAGTTTCCGTGAAGTGGTAAAGTGTAACTGATGACAGCCCCGACGCACAGAGAGTGAGTGACACAGTGTTGAAACAAAAGAAGAACAGGAAAACTGGCCAAGGAATAGCACCGCGACATGCGACAATTCAATTTGCGCTCGCTTGCACCACTTACGGCAGCTTATCGTTGACCGAGCTTCAACATAAAAGTGTCCTATGTGTAGTGTAGGAGTTGTGTGACATGAGTTCTGCTTGGGCCTAAGGGTACGGTGGCAGTGCAGAGATATGGTGTTGAAGTGTGAATGGGGCAGATGGACAACTTAAGCGGGAGGGAACCGTTTTTCAAATGCTCCGAACTGAACAAGTTCCGCAATTGAATTTAAATTTCGTGTAACGGAACTTTGAAACGGGAGAGAAACGCAAGCGATTTGCACAAAAGCAGCGACTTTGGCGCAAAAGTGTGCGCGAAAAAAAATGATCGTTCCTAGAAATGGGAACGGGAAAACAGCACAGAGAACGCACCGCGACATGCGACAATTCAATTTTGCGCACGCCGCATCACATACCCAAAATAATGTCACTAGCGACGACTAGAACCTCAATTTGAGATTGCGCACACCAGCTGCCTTTATTGAGCATTTTGTCGACCTGACGAGTGAAATGGTGCGAGTCCATGCTTAATTCCATCGACTTCAGAAACCAGAACTTCTGGTTTTTTGCTGCCAACATTCGTTGTAACTATTCGGCGCTAGAGGTCGCTAAAATGGCTCAAATGGTAGTAATTAATATTATTACATATTAATACAGATTAAATTGCTAAATGTTCTGGGCAACTGTCCTAAGCTTAAGGCAGTGAAATGTGTAAATACACAGTCTGTTTCGCAGCTGAAGTTTTCTCACTGCATTGTGAAAAGTCAGCAAGTGATTGAGTAAAATTAAGTTTTGTCAACATTCAAAATGCATTCATCATATAGTCAAAAATCAAATATTAAAATGGCTTTCAATACTTGAAAAAGAAAAGAGTTTTCCGGTTCGGCTTAAATTCAAGTGCACTTGAAAAGCACTCGAAACTTCAACGTGGATATTGCAAAAGAAGAAAAAGCTGAAGTACTTAGCACAAAATACATATTTGTTGCTGCATTACCTTAGAAAAAGAAGGAAAAGCAAAGAATGCAAGCCAGTGATAGCCCGTGGGTGTGCTTAAGTTGGTGAGGGGGAAGAAGAATAAGAAAATGCATTATATTCGTGACGACATTTCTTTCGATTGAGTGATTTTTGATTTTATTTTTTTTAAGAATTTCTTATGTTAAGAGCATTTTTGGCATTTAAAAAACACAAACTTCTGAGTAACTTCAATTTTGAAGCAATCGAAAATCCGTGCTCTGCAGGACTTGTTGAGCAGTGCAGTTGTTTGTTCAAGGCAAGCTCGTTGATAAAGCAGTCAACTGTGTTTGGCCAAGTTGTGCGATACAAGACTGCAGACGCCTGAGCAACTTCATTGTAGTGCGTCACCTCTCATCATTGCCTCTTGACTCGTTCAAGCTGTGAGGCCATAATGAAGCTAAAAATTACATTGTAATAATAATATTTAAAAGCTCATTAGGTCAGCAAATTGCGCTGAGCGAAAACAAAAGCGTGTACATGGCCAAAAGGACTAAACAGGACATGCCGCCAACTCATGCTTACAAGTAACTTTACTCATGCTTTTTTCTTTGTTTTTTTTTTTTTCTGTATGCACACGGAAAAAGTAACTAAAAGGTTAATTGGCTTATAAGCAACTGATTTTCTTCAAGTATCTTTTGTTAAGTGATTTGCTGTAATTGCAAGACAATCATTACGCAACAAAATCCTAATGAGCTTAAAACGTTGCTTCGCTTTAGTTTCTGCAATGATTCTAAGCGTTTTTCTTTTAGTCGCACAAACATTTTACTTCAACTTCTGTCATAATCATATGGTATTTCATCTCAAGATCTTAGATATTAGGTATTGAGATTATTTATGACTTTTTTGATTATAGAAGATCTTTGAGGGACGAGCTCACTATGAGCAGTTTGGATCTCTTGTTAATTTGTATCCTTCTTGCATTATAAAGCCACAGATATGAGATAAGATTAACATTTTGAGAGTTAATACTTTTAAATTTCGACCAAAGATTTTCGCATAACATTTCGACAAAAGATTTTAATTATAAGAAGAAATTGTTGAAGACGAGTTGAAAAATGAAAGTGTCTCCTGCGCTTGGCAAACAAGAGTTTAGACAACATTAATCAACCATAAACAAAATATAAAAAAGTTTGACTTGTAATAAGCAAAATAATTTACAAAATTTTGATCATCAAATGTCCATCTATGTCATGTGCACAAGTCCAAGTCCAAGTCCAAGTCCAAGCGAATGACACTTTTGGCATTTTGTCATATAAAACTCATTAGCCAATAATGTCAAGCTGGTCTTTTCATTAATTAAAGGCACAGTGCTGTGCAAGGATTCGTTTTAATACACATAGATGCATACATACATACATACATAGACACAAAAGCATGTGCAAATATACTAACATGCCACATGCCACATGGCACTTGCTACTTGCCACATGCGACAAATGGCATATGCTAAGGCAGCAATATTAGAAATTCTTACAAATGACAATTTGCTGAATTTTATTTCTCATTGTGTGTGTGTGTGTGTGTGTGCTTGATTGTTTTTGTATTGTATAATTTAATAAACTTGCATTTGCTTAGAAAAGTAAATGTGACAAGAAAAAATTGTTTGATTTTGACATTTAAAAACGAGAAAAACTCATTACTCAAAGTCAAATGCAACGTTGACATGCAATAACAAATGTATCTCATTACATGCGCTGAACGATAATAATGAGCAAAGTGATTCCGTGTGGGTTGCAACTGACTTAATTAGTAGATTTGTTAACGCAAGTGAAGTGAATATTGCTGAGTGCGTTGATTATGGCACCTTAACACACACACACACACACACACACACACACACATGGTATATAACCGCCAGTTGCATTTGCACAATGTATCTGTGGCCTCCGTTATGTTCATGTCTTGGAGTGAGCACAAGTGCCTGAAGGTATCAAGTTTCAACGTTTCTCCCGCTTTGTGTGTGCATGTGTGTGTGTGTGTGTGTGTGTGTAACATGAGCGCATTAAATAATTAAGTGCCTAATTAAATTAGTATTAACCACATAAGCATGCATTCGATCTGGAATTCGCATCTGTAACAGTTCAGTTCGTCCATTGGCCATTTTGGCCATTGTATCTCCTTATTGCTGCCTTACATACAAATGACGATAATCACTTGTATTTAGCCAACGTGACTTTAGTCTATCTTCGGTTGATGTTCATTCATTGACTTCATTTGAAAATTAGTTGGGTTTTTGGCGTTTTTTGGCAAATGTATCTTTCACTGACTGTCGCTTCATATGTATGCGCATCACGTGCCATGGCACTGCTTAAATTTGTTCTATTGGTTGTTGTTGTAATGAAAATCAGATAAATTGTAATAAAACGAATATAAAATTTCACTATTGCTAATTTGGTATATCGAAATTAGTTATTCGCGCGTGTATGTGTGTGTGTGTGTGTGTGACTTTTCCGGGCTTTGTCGAAAGCAACATAATTGAATTAAATGGTTTGCCTTCTTCTTACTTCCTCTTGTTGTTGTTTTGGGTAAGTTCTGTTAAGTTTCTTTTGTGTTCTTTGACGGCCGTCGAGTTGAGCCAAGTTAATCAAGCTAATGTCAGACACATATGCTCTGAGACCTGCTAATTGGTTAGTCATTTGCGGATAATCAGAAGTGTGCACAAATTGCTGTAATTTTGCTTGGTGATTGAGTAGCATGTGCTTAAAGAAGATGAGCATGAATTTGAATGCTTCGAGTGAAATTCAATTGTAAGTTATTTTGTGCTTTTAGCATGGCTTTTCCATACTTAATTCTTCAATCCGACAAATTCAACGCCATTTTGATCTGAAGTCTCTTTCACAATGCTCTTCTATAATATTCCACTTGGCTTTTCTTTTTGTTGCTGATTATATTAAAAATTTTTCAAGTTCGAAATCATAATTATATGTTCGAAACTCAAATTTTCAATTCGAAGACTTGTTCGAATTCAAAAAAGTAGATTGGCTGTAAAAGACATAAACAATTTTAGAGTTTTCGCTATGAATAACGAATGTTGGCTTGAAAAATATTTTCATTTTGCCAAATGTAAAAAAAAATGTTCATCTTATAAGCGTAAGCTGACAAAAATCAAATCTTGATTTATGAAATTTTCTTTTTATAATGAGTTAAAATGATATTCATAATGAAACTTTGTTCAATTACGAAAATTAACATAAATTTCATAAATCATTAATCAGCGAAAAATCATCAACCTTACTGACTGTCAGGCTGACCTGTGCAGATATGAGTATATATTTTGCAACTGACATTCAAGAAGGTGAAATTGCGCAATGTAAATATTTAAAAAATGATTAATGTAAAAAGATTTAAGGTACGTTGACAGGAAGCGCGCCTGGGCCGTGTGTCAAAGGGCGAACTTAATGAGTAAATGAGCGCAATAAAGGTGGCAAATGAAATAAATGACGTTGAGTGTTGGACATGTCTTCTATGCCACGCCTCATGTTGAATTTCAACGCCTGCCACATTCAAATTATTATGTTTATGAAGTGCTTAAGTCAAAGCTCAAATAAAAACTCGTTTCGCCTATGTCGAAGCCAAATAAACTTCAGTTGAGCGCATTTAAAGGCCAATTTCATTTGCAATTTCTTCCAATTGATTTGTTTTTCGAGTCTTGAACAACTTTTGGCCATAAAATCGTTACGAAACGAATTGAAATTGAACGAATGAACGAACGTACGAGCGAACGATGAGTGCTATGCAAGCTTAGTTGAGATAAAATATGCTCAAGGGTGAATATTTATGCAGACGACGGGCAAGTAACTTTAATGCAAATGCACATGTTCAATTTGAGTATTCGTCTTTTAGTGACTACAAAAAATAATGTCAGACATCAGGAACGGCAGCGAGTGAGTGTGTGAGTGAGAGTGAGAGAGAGAGCTTTCACTTGTTATGTCTCCTTTGCTCATGCCACTTGTGTCGACTATTTCAACCGCTTACGTCTTCGTGTTTTGTCTATGTTTCTTATACGGTTTTCCATTGTTTGTCGATGATTTTTAGCTACTTGAAACACAAGCAGCAAAATGCAAGCAAATAATGTGCAATATGAAATGCTTACAGATTTGTTTGCTGCTTGAGCTCATATTGTATATGATATAAAAAAATATTGTATGGAAAATCAATTTCGTGCACAAAAGACAAGCAGTTTGAGTAGCTGATTTTGTTTTCAAGTGTTTCTGCATTGTGTGTGTGAGAGCTTGATAAAAATGAAAGTAGTTTATTTTCATTATTGTTTTTTGCTTGCAGTTGATTTTGCGAAAAAGTTTACATGACCTTCAGACAGAATTTTTTGTTATCTTCTGAAATTGTTTATTACAAATTATTTTAGGGAATTTTCAATAAACATAAACTTAAGTGTGAAATAAATCAAAACTTTAGAGACAAATTTTAATGGCAGAATAATCAATTTTTCAACAATTTAAGAACTTTGAAAATCTTTTGCGAAATCTGTGCTGAAAGTTTGTTGTTGCGTTTGAGCAACAAAATCGAAATAATTTATTGCTCGCTGCGCTCGTAAAAATCATGCAAAAACTTTTGGCGGCGGCGACAAATTTAATTAAACGTTCAAAATTTTTGTCATTTAATTAAAAAACTTTAAAGTGCGAAGACTTCTTCTAAGAAAGATAGTTGGTTAGTCAGGCACACTGCAACGCACACACAAGCATAATGAAAGCATCACCGAAATTTCATGCAAATATTCGCACATTCATATTTTTTTGACAAACTTTGACATTTCGACTGTGAAAAAGTCAAAATGGGTTTAAACTTTATTTTATTTGCTGTTTTTTTCCTTTTATTTTTGAGCTGCGGTTGCAAAAAAGATACACGCGTTTGTTGTTGCTTTACATGTGAAAAAAAGAAAAATAAATGCTGTCAAAAGTTTAAGTGAAAATTGCCAAAAGGCAAATGGCACAAAGTGAGTGAAGTTGCTTTTATAGTTGGCGGAAAATGCTATGAAAATGCTGTTGAAATCGCTCAAAGTGAAATAAACGACGACGCGAATATTTGCGAATATATTTTTACAGTTATTTTGCGTCGTTTACGTTTTCTGCTTCTTTGTCGCTTTTTTTATGTATCACTTGTTGTATGCGTGATAATCACTAGGCAAAGTGAAATCGCTCATACGCGCCGTTGACTTACGGGTATTTTAGTTCCTTCGTTCTGCTATTTTCATTAAATATTCTTTTTTTCGCGCGCTTTTAGTTTTGACTTGCAAATTGTTTGACTCGTTGGTTGGCCTGACAACATTTATGCGTACAAAAGTATCTTTTCGGCGTAATTACATGCACACACACACACACACAGACTTGTGCTTTACTAATTGACACGTGATAATTTAATTAAGGCACACCGCTTTTGTGCATTTTAACATAAACGCGCTTACATTGAAATCGATATAATAAAAAACAGGATTCATTATAGTAAATGCGTACGTTTGTGTGTGTCTGTGTGTGTTGTTTGTCGCTTTTAGTCGTTGGCGTTGAAGAAGACAATGAGGATGCTGCTGCTGTTGCCGTTGTTTCCGCTGTCGCTGATGTCGTGTGCCTAATTGGGTCAACAAGGGGCTCTGGCACCGACTCGACCCGTCATGGCTCGCCCGCCGTTTATTGTTTGCGATTATTGCCTACAGGAAACAGTCAACTTAAGTCTCTAAGTGGGTGCAATGCAAGGCAAAGCAGAGCTTCACGCCATGCCTTGGCATGTTGAGTGGGTGAATGACTCTTAATTAGTGCGTGCTGCTAAGAGGGATTTGTTGCGTAAATATAGAAAAATCTATGTTGACGTTGATGGCTTTGTTGCGATTTTAATAGATGTGACAATGTCTGCCGTTGAGTGATGACGCTGCATACACTTAACTCATCTTACTTTTGAGCTCTTGTTACTTTGAAGGGTTGAAGAATAAATAGAAAATGTGTGGTTTCGAAGGTTGAAGAAAATTATGAAAAAATAGTTAAGTTATAGTTTTGTTTGTTGAGTTTTATGCTTAGTGAAACTTTATGAAAGAACTAACGGAAGTTTTTCAAGCATTTTCTATAGTTGACATGTCAAGATGAAGATGAAAATAAAAATTAACTCATAAAGAAAATCATATACTTATGTCAGCAGCTAGTTATGTAGAAAGACTGACAGACTATGTGGCAGTCTAGTGTTCCAGCTTTGTCTACGATTTAAATGTTAGTTTGACGCGTGGGAGTGGGCAAAGGCATGGTCAATCCGGCATTAAAAAGCCCCTGAATATATCAAATATGAACTGTCATTAAGAGCGTTGTAAAGTATTTAGCTTGTGCCTGAAGTAGTCTTGTCTTTCAAGGGCATAGTAACCAACAAATTGCTTCGTTTGTATTGTATTGAATATTGAATAGAAGGAATAGAAGAGTTTTTAGATGATAAATACATAAAAAAGCACAGCAAGGTTAAAAGATAATGGCAGCGATTAATGGTTGGCAAATCTACAAGACTTGAAGCTTTACACCATGAGTTTTGAACACCTTCACAACACTGCTAAGCGACCAAACATCGACTTAGCTACTTGCTTACTTAACACGAACAGAATTGTGCTTAAACAAAATCTCAACTCAAATGCATGTATAAACTCATATATAAATACGCGACCACACACACGAAATCCTTATAAAAACCCACAAAAACACAGACAAACAAACAAGCAAAATACGAGGGGTGAAAAACAGCAACAAAATGATTTCAACTTTGTGGCACAGAAAATGGCAAACGATAAAAATTGAAGATATTGGTTACTTAGCGGAATCAAAAATAAGTTTAACGTACTTTTGTGTGTGTGTGTGTGTGTGCGCGTGCTAAGGACATAAAGGACACACAAGCTGATTGTGTGTGAGTGTGTGTTTGACAATTTGTATCTGTGTGGGTATATGGCTTAAAGCGTATGTATTGCAATTTGAACACAAAGCTGAGCATAATTGTATTAAGATTGAAATTTGAAATTGAGGTAAATTTCACAATATAAACAATGGAGAACACAACAACAATAACGACAGCAACAACAAAATAACATAAAAATAACATTTGAACATTGCAACAACAACAATAACAACAATAACAACAGCAGCAACAACAACATTCCCAAAGCACACACGCAGCACACGTAGACGCGCGATTATTTGTTGCATACGCACAGGCGCGTGTATAATAAAAATGCATGAGGCATAAAATCGCATTTATTGTTGTTGTTGTTGTTGTGCTTATTGTTGTGATTGTTGTTGGTGGTACGTATTGCTCGAAGCTTTTATTGCGTTTAATGTGTTTGTTCGTTTGTTCGCGCATGTGTGTGTGTGTGTGTGTGTGTCGCATGGATTATTGACGCCATTACAAAAACGCGTGTGTGCGTGTGTGTGAGTTTTTGTTCACATTTCAACGCCGCCATAATAAAGTCGCGTTGATATTTCTCACCTGAGACGCATTTGGCCATGAGAGCTCTTTTTTTTATGCTTAAATAAGTTGCTTTCAAAAACAGGTGGTTTTGTCCATTGGTCCAACTAAATTACAACGAAAGCTTCTTTTTGCCATATAATAATTTGTTTTTGTTGTATGAGTTGGAAAAGTATATGTATATGTAATTCTGATGCGGTTCAATTGCAATCCTTATAAATCTCTTGAATCCTTATAAAATGATTATTTTCCAGTAATAAGGAAATTTAATATGAACCGAAATAATAATTTCCTTTGCCAATTTATTAGCGCCTTGAATTATGCTTTTACATCGCTTCATAAAATTATGCTCGCTGCCAGTTCATTAGAATCTAAGGAAAATATAGAATTTCTCTCAACGTAATGAGATCGAAGTTCATTTTAATCAACTTCTAAAAAAATTGCATTAAAAGCACAAAAATGCATGTTCAAAGCAAACATTTTGCATAATTTTAGGAGCAAAATATTAGTTTGCATTTTCGCAAAATATTAAAACAGACAAATTTTCGTGAAAATTCAATTTCATCAGTAAAGGTGAAATATGAACTTTTCATTCATTCTTAGCATTATTTAAGTTTAATTAGAAACAAACATGTAAAACGCCAATATGCGTGTGTGTGTTCTGTATCTATAAGTATCTGTGTGTGTATTGCAGTTGATTGCTTAAAACCGCAAATTTGTTTATTTCAACAGCCGTTAATTCAAATACAAATGAAGTGACAATAAAGCAGGTCGCATGTCGACATATGCATTTAGCATAGCCTACTTTTAGGCTGAGGGTGTGTGCTCTTATTGATGTAAGCGCAAATCGGCTTGTAATTGGCAACGAACATGCATGTTTGCAATCAAGTTTCGTTGCGAAAGTCGTTGACATTCATCAAATGGCTTTGGTACGCAATTGTAGCTCTTTTTCGACGTGTGTGCAACTTGTGTTGCATGTTCGTACATGACTGTAATGCTCCTAAATACAAATAGCCGAAATATTTGGCCATCATCATCAAAGTCGTCATTTATGGCCAATTTTCGTGTTCGTGCGTGACTGAAGTTTTTGTGTGTGTAAACCTTGTTGTGCTGATTTGATTACCTTTAATTTTATTCTCTTTTTTTTTAAATATAATTGACATATTTGATTGAAAGCTTATTTATAACTAATTAAAATGTCAATCAATCAAGTGCGTTGTATATAAATTATTCATTGAGTATTTTTAAATGTTTACTGATTTTCATTGTGACTCAGCATGAGTGCAATCAAAGCGCAAATTATTCCACTTGAAAACAATTCATGTCAATTCGTAAGAAAAGCAATTGTTGTCGAGACAAATTGAGCTCATTGACATACGCCTGTTTCACTAATGATTAGGGGAAAGAAGGCAAATAGGCATAAGATCTTCTTCGTGCGTAGTTCGTTTTAAAAACTTAATTCGAAACTGAAGTATAATTTCATTTGTTAGTAAAAGAAAAATATACTTTTGATATTGCTTGCTTGATTTTATGTCAGTCAAGCTAAATACCTCTTCAAGTGAATTAAAAAATAATATCTTATGTGTAAAATAATATCAAGAATTTGATTTAAATCTTTCTGAATCTCTCTAAACATGCTGAAAGAGACTCTTATCAATCTAATTCTACAAATTTACTTCAACTTGAAGTCATTAGTGAAATGTTTGGTGTCACAAGGATTTCTTTGACTTCTTTAGTGCTTCATTTCTAACAAAACAAACACACAAAATGTTGTCAAAAGTCATCCTCAAATTTTGCCTTATTGTTGACGAAAAATATTCATAAATATTCCTTCTGTCATTTTGGCTTCGAGCAAATAACAAACAAACGAATGAACGAACACAAATTCCCAACACAATTGCAGGTTTGACAACAGTAACATTAAGCTGCTCCTGCTTTCTACTCCTTGAAGTCATTTAACAATACTTTAATGCAAGCAAAAACAGACAGATTTGTATTTGTGCAACCACTCTGTGATAAGAATGCATAGAAGATATAAAAAAATAAGATAAAATAAAATAAAACAATAAAAAAACAACAGCAACAAAAATTTGAATACAAAGCAGACACAAACACACACATACAGACACATTGAAAAGCACTGAGTGAGACACGTATGCGTCTGCAGTGCTTTCGCTTCCTTCCGCTCAACGTAAATAAAATTACTTTGAGTGTGTTCATGTTTGTTCATGTTTTTCTTCTTCTCGTTTTTTTGTTTTGCTGTTTTTATTGTTGTCATTTTAACGTTTCGCTGCATCAGCAGAAAAGCAGACTTAATTAAAATGTCATTGTATTTTTGATTGTTTTATTTTAAATAAATACATTGGCAACAGGAGCGGTTGGAGGTGCGCAAACTTTTGTAGATAAAATGTTGACTTCAATTAAATCTTTGTTGATTATTATGAAAAATTAAATCAATTCTTGCAATAGAAAAACAGAGAAGATATTTTGTAAAGTGAATTGTTTGTCTTTGCTTCGAAACGTGTGCTTTTCGTTAAATTACCTTTAATAACAAATATTTTCATGTACAATTCTTGTTTGCTTGGCATAAAATATGTGCTAAAATTTTATTGCCTACCGCAAGGCATAAAAAAAGTGCTCAAGTTGGCCGCCACTGAAGTTTTATGCTTGTGCGCGTGATTATCAAAAGCCCACTTGAGCTGCTGTGGAGCCTTTTGCCGTGAGCCGTGTGCCGTGTGCCGTGTGCTGGTTGTGTTTCTTATGAAACATATACCCTCTTCATGCCATCTGCACCTACTACGCTCATCAGCTTTACTTCTTTTCAACTTGCCAACAATTGCAATTGTTTTGGCATGTGTAAATGCGTTTGGCTTTGTCTGCTGAGCTTTTCTTTGTATGTATTTGTGTGTGTGTGTTTTACTCCTTCCACTGTGTCATGTCAGTGTGCTTGCCTTGGGCGACTTACTGACAATGGCTAATTTATGAAATTTCTACGACGTAGTAAAATCTCTCATACGAAACAAAGGCGATTAAGTGAAATTTTTTGTAATGACGTGCGAGTAGAGGGGCATGTCAATGCCAGAAATTGTCGCCAAATGTAATTAAAATTCATTTTTTTGTACTGGCGGCATTAATGTGCTTCCCAAAAGTTGTAATTTCGAAGAAACTTATTCAGAGCTGACTAAAAGTATGCTACAATTTGCTAAATTAAACTGTTTTAAGCATATAACTAATATAACTATATAATTAAAAAAAAAAAAAAAAAAAAAAATAATTTATTTCTGAAAATTTGCCAAATATGTGTAAATGAATTCACCGTGTGTAAGCTCAAAAGCATGCTATAAATAAAATAATGTTTCAATTTAGCTGGTGCACAAAAGGAAGCTACATTTTCACTCATTTTGTGCATTTTTTTGTGCTCTGCTTTGGTTTTTGTCAAACGCTTAATTGGCTGAAATTTTCGCATGCTTTCATTAGCACAATTGGCACGCATTTTTTTGTGCTGTCGTTTGTGCGCTAATTTGCCACGCATCGTCATCATCATCAACATCAACAACTATTATTTTTAACTTTAGTGTTGTTTTTATTGTTGAATTTTTTTTTGCCAATTTATTGTGTTGCGATTAATTTGCCAATTCTCATATTCAAAACGATAAAAATTGTGCAATGAAGTCAAAGAAAAAAAAAAACAAAACGCTCTGTTGTGATTTATGTGGTTTGGCTTAACAATTAATAAAAAACGAGTGCACTTTTTAGTCACGCTTTGTAATGCTTTTTTTATAATGCTTAGCTTGCATAATTTTGCCAATTAAGTCATTTGTCGACTCATTACGCATACGTCTCGTTATTCAACGATTACGTTCCTTTCTTTATTGCGCTGATAAAATTATTTGCAATAAAATAAGCTTAAAGCAGTAAATTAAAGTGGAATTTCAATCAACAAAAGCAAATATGTCGTTTAAGTAATAATCAAATGTAGTAAATCACACACAGCAACATGCTTAGGCATAACTAAGGCGCATTAAACGTGGCATTTTTGCCGATTTTCAGCTATGAGCAGCAAATCAACAATCATTTATCATCGCTTTGCCTTGAGTTATGCAAAAAAAAAAAAACACCAAAAAAAGAAAACAATACAAAGCAAATTATTTTGCTTATAGGCTTGACAAAAATTGATTGTTCTCAAAGATCGTTAGCTGGAAAACAGAAGAAGAAAAAGTTTGGTCTTACCGAAAAATATATCGCCTTTTGTTATTATTATTATTATTTTCTTTGCTTGCGGCAAGTTTTGTGACAGAAATAAAATCACGCATACGCGCTGTTTGTCACATGGCCAGAAGTTATGTAAACGTTGCGTGTTCAGCGCGTATGAATAGAATAAAAATTCACATTGTATTTACATATATATGTATATATTTTTCAAATAATTGGTGCATGAAAAATGTCAATTACAAAAAGCGCCAATGAATGATGGTAAATCAAAAAAAATCAAAAAAGAAAAATGTTTTCAAATAAATAACAAAAAAACAAAACAACAAATCGAAAATGTAAATTGTTCAATTGGTTTGCCCGTAGCGATAGATTAAAATTTGTATTTGTTTATTGGCAAACGAGCATGAGCACAGTGTTGGTCATAAGCATAGCGACGGCGAACTAACTTGGGAGGTTTTTTTGTTAGTAGAAAACCCGGCAATAAATAAGGCATTAAATGTTATCGAAAATGACATGAGCATGTAGACTTGTAAAGAAATGTTCTTATTTTTGTTTTTATAAAAGGACTTGCAGGGAAAAATGTACGCTATTTAAATGACCAATACATGTTTGCGCATTTTGTTTGCAATTAATTAAAATACTGATCTAAAAACTTCAAATATTTCCGTTTATAAATGTGTGCATTCTTTTTATTCCCTTTTTTGCTTACAAAAATATTGACAAATAATTCCATATTGAGTTGAATTACAAATGAAAAATGCGCAATGAAAATTGTTTACTTTTATGTTTTCTTTTCTCTATTTTGCTTTTTAGTTTTGTCGAAAAAGCGCAAATTAGTTTATGAAAGGCATTTTTGCCACATGTTTGACTAACAATTTCAAATACTTATAAGTAAACAATACGCTTTAAATTACAAAATAAAAGGAAAAGAAAAATTACATGTAAATAAGACAGCGTTTTATTAAAAATTATTTGTATATGCAACAACTACAACAACAATAACAACAATGGCAATATGCCAACAACAGCAATTACAATAATAATAACAATAAAAACAACAACAACAACGCCAACAATGCAACACTCAACACAACATGTCTCTCGCAACGCTGACAGAGCACAACTTTTTTTTTATAGTGAAGAAAAAATTAAAAAAATAAAATGGCAAGAAGAGGAAGAAATTATATTAGTATATATAAACCAAGTGCAAAGCTTAACTTCACTTCAACTCACGACCAGCGACAACAATAGTTGCGTGCGTGTATGTGTTGCGTGTGTGTGTGTGAGTGTGTGTCTCTATTTGTTTGCATGTTTGAATGACGGAGGCAGAAGAAGCAGCAGTTAAATGCAAATTTTTTGCTGCATACTTTTGTGTGCGCACAATTGTGTTTAGCATGCAAAGCGTGTGGTAAGCGTATGATGGAGTGTGTGTGTGTGTGTGTGTGTGTGTATGGAAAATTCTTGCGCTTAATCGCGCAATAATAGCTCAAGGGTGTTAAATGTGCATGAAGCGACAGCAACAACAACAACAACAGCAACAGCTGCAGCCGAAGCCGAAGCAACAACAATGACAACTAAGGCACAAGAACAACCACAATAAGCACAACTGGCACAGCAGCAACGACAACAACAACAAGTACAATAACGACGCCTGCAATTGCAAAACAATAACAAAACCCACAACAACAACAACAAGAACAACAAACCCATCACGAATGGCAGAAACAAGTGCTGCCAATGCCATTTTGCCTTCTTCCTATGGCATGCCATGAGTTGCCGCTGACGATGCCTTGCTCCTTAACGCCGATCTCATCGATGTCGTCAGCAGTTGCAGCTAACGTGGGTGGTTTCAAAGTATTAATGCTGAATTGAATATTATTGATTCAAACTATTCAACTCAAACATGAACAACTTCTTTTACTTCTTCTGAGAAGCAAATTTCACAAACTGTTGTACAAAAAGCCTTTCAAACAACTCATGCACATAATTTCACAGCAAGTATTTTCCCTTGTGGCAAGTATGCCGTGCATGTTCTATGGCCTGTATTGTTACTCTTGTTGTTGTTGTTTGTGGCTGCCTGCTGCTGCTTTAGGCTATACCCATGCATATCACCATAACTGAACGCTTAAGCGAATGCATTGCCATGTTAATGTCATTTAGATGCATGAAGTCAAGCGCATGAAAAAGCCAATAAATGTACGACTTGTGCAATTTTTCTAAACACAGCTCAAGGTGCGTATACGTAATGTGGTTATTTTGTAGCAGGAAAATCACTTTTGCACAAATAATGTAAATTGAAATAAATAATAAAAAGTGTTTAAGTATATAAAACTAAATTTTTTCGTATACGCAGCGTTGTCTATTTATATCTACTAAAACACACAAAACCAAAATGTGAAACTAATTGCAATTTGTACAATGACTTTGATTTGTACATGCATGCATTTTTAATATACCCAAGTGTGCATGTGTTCATGTTGCAATTGCAATTGTAATTGAGACTGAAAAGTGCTACGGACCAAACAACGAATACAATCTAATCAGACTTGCTACGCTGTGTGATGCAAAAAGGGGTGGCCAAAAACTCAAATCTAACATGCAACAAACGACAAATGAGTGAATGAGTTGTATAAATGAGATGAGACTACGAATGAATTTTGGTTTAGGGTCGCGTTGTGTCAAATCAGATCGTAGCATGGCATGGCTTTACATGGCACTGATGTCAGTAACATGCAACTAGCGTGCTTAATAGCATATAGCAAAAAAAATAGAGTGCCAGAGGGTAAACAACAATGCAACTAACAAAAGCAACATGCACTAATTACCTTAATTGTACGGCGGTCTGTCGGTTGTGTGTTAAACACTTTAGTCATCATGAAACCAACAACTTAGTCCAACTACACTCAACCTCAACTCTTCTCTACACAGTTAAACTGAAGCGAAGTTACAAACGAAATTGCAAAAGCGCCGAAATTAGTTTGTGTTTGTGCCTTGATGTCAGTTTACAATGACATTTAATGCACAACTTTTAACCTGTCGTTGTTGGCACTTGCACTTGCAGTTGCAGTTGCAGTAGCAGTTGTTGCTATAAGAACACGTAGTCATCGCGTGCACAACGTGTAGCAGCAAAGGAGACAACACCATCGTAAGAACGCAACAAAGTTGCATGCGAGTTTTACTTGCTACTCATCATTGACTCACAACAACATGCCACAACACGTCACGATAATTTCATTTTGGTTACAGTGCAGAAACAAAAAAAAAAAAGAAACACAGACGACATGAGACTAACCAACCAAGTAGTTCAGGTGTGCCAAACACGTGCACATTTGTGTTTTACTTAGAGACGTGAAATTTTTCATCGCACTTTTGGTAAGCACTTTGACCCTTCCACCAACAACTGCCAGCAAGAACACAGCATACCTTACCAGCAGTTCTGGCTTCTTACTTGTTCAAAATTGAATTCTGTGCGAAAAGTTGTTGAAGAGATTTCTTTTATTTTTGCTGCAAACATTAAAGTTTTCATGTATTTATATTATTGTGCTTTTTTGTACTTATAAAAGCGTACGAAAAGAAGTTAGCAAATCGTGTACGTTTGCCTTGAGGTGCGCAAACTTAATTAACTCGCCAAACAAAAAATGAAGCCTTGAAGGTTAATCGACAATTTCGCTTGGCAGCGAGAACAACGAAATTCATTCACAATTTTAAGAGCGTAAAACACAAGTTAAAAGAGTTGATTAAAGGCGAAAAGCGCTTCGGCTAATTATAGATATAAGCAAGTGAATAGCAATCAGGCGAAGGAGGTCGACTTTGAATTCCTTACACATCAGCTTAATGCATTTTTATACAATAAACAAGTTTGTTTCAGGAGCGCAAGGAACAAAATTCCCTACCATAAAAAACAAACCTTATCTTTATGTATTATGCATGACAGTTTTTGATCGAACCTTTTCTAGAACTCTTTAAGTCTCTCTAAAACATATCTATTTGGGAACAAACTTAATTAACTGTAAGGTAAGCGTGGTGCTAAGGCTCAAGATTAACGATAGGTGGCGCTTTAAGATCACTTTTGTCTTTATAACTAAGAAATTATTTTGTCCAATCAAAATTGCTTTGGAGCATTCTCAACCGTCTATCAGCCTGTCTCAAGCACTTCCTAAAATACAATAGGCCCTCTTTACTATCGATTGCAGTGCATATGATTTATTGTTAAATTTATGTTTGCGTAATTAAATAAATGTGTTCGATTAGGGTTTGTTGCGTTTGGTTGCGAATTAACCTTGAGCTATAAACTGTTGTTGAATTTAATTAAAATTTGCAAATAAATGTCGTTTAAGCTTAATAATCGTCAAAATGCTTTCGAAATGAAAATGTTTGAAACAAGTTAAGCACTTTATGCCACAATTTAATACAACATAACTAATGTCATTACAATTTAACGCAATCAAATTTTACATTATTAAATAACTTTGCACTTCATTGTAATATTTATTTACATTCTCAGTGAACTTAACTTATTTACACGTTAAAGCGAAAATTGTTGTTTAAAACTTTGGCTAAGCCAACAAAAAAAGCAGTAAAAATACTTGTGTATCTCTCTGCAGTGCAAACTATTTTCAATTAACAATTGCCTCAAAAAGTCAAAAGTATTTACAGACAGCAACAACAACAATTGCTTTAAACTAAGTGATTTTTAATTAACACTTAAAATTGCCAGCAAAAGTAAATAAAAGCGTAACGCAAACAAATGAACAAACATTAAAGTTCTTCTACGAAAAAGACTTTATACAATCTGACGTCTGACAACCCAGAAAGTATGCAACACTAAGTAAAAAGTAAGAAGTAAAGTACTAATTTGCTACGTTTATTTCCCGAAGACATACACACACACACACACACACACACGGAGAAACAAGTCTATCGTTATGTAATTGAATTTCGATACAAAATTCATTTGAATTGCTGCCAACGTGAGCTTCTCAGAACACATACGCAGATACATAGATACATTTTACTATAACTAATAGATAAAATATACGATTGAGTGACAACATATGCATGAGCAGCTAACAAACACGTTTGACTGCGTGTGCATGTGTGTGTGCGCGTGTATTTGGCTGACGGGTGTTTATTATTAATAAGGACCAAATTTCGTAAACACATTTACGTACATGATATATGAAACTGTAATTTTATGTTATTTTATGCAAATATGCGCGTAGATACATTTTGCAGCCGTAAGCATGTGCTTCAAATATGCAAATTGACACCTTATTTGTTTTCTTTTTTCCTGTTTAGAAATGCTACAAATTTCTAACAAACACAGACACACACACACAAACACAGTTGCAGAAGAGCTTACATGACATATTAATCAATTATTTTTGGGGCGTTGCAAGTTGAATTAATGAAGTTACGCTCGTAAATCGTTTTAAATAATTTATGGCGACTAATTGAAACATGTTAAGAACGCTGACATCGCCCAGCAATTTATGTACTTATATGATACAGATTTATATGGTTAATTAATGCGCATTTATATATACGGCAATGAATCAAAATTGAAAATTTTTGACAGTTGTCATTATGCCAAAAATTAAAATCTATCAAAATGTGAGAGAAAATTTGTATTGCATGATGGACGCGCTCATATCAACAGTGATTTCTGCTGCTGCTGCTGTTGCTGTTGATGATGTTGATGTGTTTCAACTCAATGAATAAATCAGTAGCCGAAGAAGCATCAGTTTCAGTTTCAGTTTCAGCAACTTCAGCGACCTTCATGCGCTCAATGCTCGTTGAGATAATCAAGTGCAATTGACGCTCAGATTGGCAGTTGTGATGTTGGGCATTGGCGAGTGCGTCCTTGCCGCAAGTGGTAAATAAAAAAGAAGAGTAAAAAAATGAGTGAGCAAAGAAATCGAATTAAAAAAAGCTTTAATGAAAACGAGCTCAGGCAAATAATGATAATTATCGCATAATTTCTGAATGAGACTCAAGTGGTTTGCATGATGAAGGTTAAGGTGCGCTCGATTTTTTTTATTTTTCATTGAAATTTTAATGGAACTCGGCAAAATATTCTAGGTCAGTTTTCAGCTTGTTTTTTGCTGAACAAATAATAAACGGGCAAACAAACTTTGATTCATTTTAATATAATTACGCAAGAGAGAATAAATTCTGTTGAAATAACATATTTATAGATACAATATTTGGTGAGCACTTTGAAATTAAAATGCATTTTATTTTCATTAGCTTTGGAGTAAAAAATATTTGAATAATATAATTAAGTAATTTTATTAGGACTCTTAAAGAATAAATATGTTTGTATAGGAGAAATTGCTTAGAAGAGCTGAGGTGAAGTTTTATTCGAATCGTTTTAATTGGGGTTTTTATAAAAGTAAGAAAAATTGTGGGAAGCATCTCCAGTTCACAACAGAATATTGATATAAAAATAAAAGTTCGGCAAAGCACGAGATCTTAAGTATCGAAGGCGCTGGCTGGTCTTAATTCGTCCATTACTTATATCACCATTGGTAAAAAATCACATCCGATAAAGTTAATAAACTAAAAGACCTTGACTTCATTTTCTTTTACTATTATCAACTTGTTTACTATTATCTTTTCCCTTTCACAAACTTTGTAAAAATTACTCATTGCTGCAAGAGTAAAACTTTCAGCTCTAAGCTCACAGCTTTGACCTATTTACGTAGCAAGCAATTAGCAGCTAAGCAGACCTTTTATTGACCTACGCTAGTCTTGAAATAAAAGATAAGATAAACACAATTGAAACCTTAAGCCAAGAGAAATACGGACACGAGTACTTGAGCGAGTGCACGCTGTTGACACACAGCAAACATTCGGCAATCGTATAACGTTGCCAGGCAGCTGGACAAGCAGATACGTGACACACCTGCAACACGTGCACAGCGAAAATGCGAAGGCAAAGCATGTTGAGCTACGCACCCGAAGAAAGCTTGTAAATCACTTAATGAACTAGAAACGCACATGACTGATAAGTCTTATCAAAATAAACGTGAACGCCGAAAAAAAATGTCAAAGAACGGCCATAATTATTTATAACTTAATCGTGTACACTTTATTATATTTTTGTTTTTAAAACGTGCGAAGCGCAAAATTTATAACTTAATAACTTATAACTAAAATGGCGATTGACTAAAAGTGAAGTGAAGTTCAGACTGACTGATGAATACACAATACTAAATGCAATAAACTAAATACCGAGCACGCCGCTCACAATGAGATCATCGATAGGGAGGTCTTGTACAACCTGTACAAAGTCAGGCACTGAGCAAGCATATGAGTAACCCTTGCGTAGATCCTCCTTGGACCAACTAAGCCATGTGATTTCGCCACCAATATCCGGGCATATTATGTAGTCCTGTTGTATTTCGGCGAGTGACGCATGTGGATTATTCACGCCGATAAGCACAATGCCCTTGCGACTCAGTCGATCGATGATAACGCGGTAGTAAAGACGCGGCACAGGTATCAAGCCATTGTTGTTCACATCAAAGTCCAAGTAAAGTGGCTGCGGCACGCCATGCACATCGGGAAGTGTGGCGATGCCCCAGGTGCCGGTGTAACAATCAACTGTGATATTTTCTGTGGCAACGAATTTTCTAACACTGTCTTCGACACGTTCCCAGTTGCCGCCATTGAAGGTTTGCCATTGCGGCGCCGCGTTGATGAAGAAGAATGTCGCCTTCTGTGGCGCACCGAAGATGAAATCCGTTTTGGCGGCCAAATGACCACGTGCCAAGTACACATCGCTGCTGATATTGAAATATGGCGAGGCATCCATGCCCAGAATTTCGCTTATCGTTATATTTTGTTGTACTTGTGTGTATTTATTATTGACATCGCGTGCATCATAAAAATCACCCGTAATAAATGTGGGACGCGACACGGAGCGTTGATACTGTGCGCTTGCTGGATTGAGCACGTGATGCACATAACGTGTGACTTCGTGCAACTCATCGTGACAAACATCGAAAGTGTGCAGAAAACCGGCATCGAGCTCGAAGCCAACCTCGGCTAGGTCTGTGCCGCCGTTGCAAGGCCGACCCGTGCGTCTGGCTGTGTAGGTGGGCCATGACGTGCAGACAAACTCGTTAAAGCTATAGTACGTGCCATTCACAGAGAATGTCTGTTCGGCATAACATGTTGCAGTCAACTCAACGTGATTTGTAAAAGGCGCGACAAACGATTTGCCGCAATACATGCTGAGCGTCTCATAACGATCGAGCACGACCACGCCCTCCGGATTAGGTTCGACATAGGTCAAAGCACCATTCGTTGCATTTCTCAAGAGAAATAACGGCGCTGGGTCTTTAAGATCGCCATTCACACGGAAACTGCAAGTTGGCACTGAAATCGGCACTTTGCCATCGACGCCAAGCAGACCGCTAGTCTGTAACTTTTCGGCCGGCAAGTTCTTGACCGTGTTAAGGAAGTCATCAACGCCGCAGGCATACGCATAGCCACTTGGTATATCCGACTTTTGCCAATCAAGCCAATTAAGTTGTTCGCCTATGTCAGTACAAATTACATAATTCTGTAGTATTTCATTGAGCGAGGCGTGTGGGTTATTTACGGCGATGAGCACAATGCCTCGACGTGTTGCCTCATCGATGACGATGCGATAGAAGATCTTTGGCACTGGTAACTGATACGTATCAGCGTCCAAGTACAACGCCCTCTCTTGGCCATCGGCCGCTGGTAGTGTCGCTATGGCCCAATTGCCCGTGTAGATTGTCGCATTGAGTTTATTATCGGCGACGTAATTACGCACCGCCACCTCGATAGCACGCCAGTTGCCAGCCTGCACGCTCTGCCACTGTGGTGCGGTATTCACGTAGTAATGCGTGGCTCGCTGCGCTGCGCCATAGATAAAGTCCCGTTTGGCGGCCAGTTGGCCAGCGGTCAGATAATAACCAAGTGTGCTCTCCAAGTACATGGTGCTTGCATCCAATCCTAGTAAGGCGCTGAAAGTTGTGTTCTGTTGGGATTGTGTGTATAATTTTGCTATGTCCTTGCCATCGTAGAAATCGCCACGCAGGACATTTGGTTGCGGCACAATGCGTTGATAATTGACATTTGGTGGCGTGAGCTCGTGTTGGGCATAGTGTGTGGCACCCAGCTCATCTTCATGGCACACTTCGAGTATGGCCATGAAGCCGGCATCGAGTGGCAGGCCAATTTCAATTAATTCCATGCCGCCCTCACAAGCGACACCGGTGCGACGCGCTTCATATTTCGGCCAATTCATGCAACTAAAAGCGGCAAAACGGTATTGTTTGTCATTCACAGTGAATTGTTGCTCTGCCACGCATGTCGCCGTCAATTGATTATAATTTTGGAAAGGCACAATAAAGTAACTTGTGCAATGCATGTCAAAGGATTCGCCCGCATTGAGTACAACTATGCCGGAAGCGTTAGGTTGCAGAAATGTAAGAGAGCCTTTGGGCGTGAAAATCGGGGCTGGATCATTGAGATCGCCATTCACATTGAAGTAACACTGCGCTGGCGTCGGTGTTGGTATGGGTGTGCTGGGACCTTCAGTGGTGGCAGTCGATGATGATGTGATGGGACCTTCAGTTGTGGCTGTGGATGATGACGTGATGGGACCTTCAGTTGTGGCTGTGGATAACGTCGTGGGTGTGCTGGGATCTTCAGAGGTTGCTGACGATGATGGCGTACTGGGACCCTCAGTAGTGATTATGGGCGTTGAAGTTGTCACAACAAACTCATCGCCTACGCCCAGGATGCCAGTCGTTTGTAAATCCTCATGCGGCAAATGTTCAACGACGGCAATGAAATCAGGCACTGAGCAAGCATATGAGTAGCCCTCATGCAAGTCCTCTTTGTACCAACTCAGCCAAGTGATTTTGTCGCCAATATCCTCACATAATATGTAATCACGCTTGATCTGTTCCAGAGTTGCCCAAGGATTATTCACGCCGATGAGCACAATGCCTCTGCGACTCAAACGATCGATCACGACGCGGTAGTACAGTTTCGGCACCGGTATCAAACCATTGTTGTTATCATCGAAATCAAGATAGAGTTCCTGGTCTAAGCCATTTACATCGGGCAGCGTTGAAATGCCCCAAGTGCCAGTGTAACAATCTGTCGTAATGCCTTGATCGGCAACGAATTTCCGCACACCTGTTTCGACGCGCTCCCAGTTGCCGCCATTGAAGGATTGCCATTGAGGCGCAACATTTATAAATAGAAATGTTGCCATTTGTGCAGCACCGAAAATCTGATCCGTCTTGGCGATCATATGACCACGCGATAGTATCAAATCTTGACTATAATTAAAATATGGCGTGGCATCCAAGCCAAGTATATTGCTGATTGTTTTATTCTGTTGCACTTGTGTGTATTTGCTATTCACATCACGGCCGCCATAAAAGTCAAGCGTTATAAAAGCTGCAGGACGCGCAACGCCATGCTGGTAATCAAAGCTGGACGGATAGAGCACATGATGCACGTAACGAGTCACTTCTTGCCACTCATCGTGACAGACATCGTAAGCTTGCAGAAAACCCTTGCCATCGTCCACTTCGAAGCCAACCTCGACTAAGTCGGTGCCACCGTTGCACTGACGACCAGTGCGTCGGGCATTGAACGTCGGCCAAGCGGTGCAACTGAAGTCGCTGAACGGATGAATCGTGTCATTCACAAGGAAATACTTCTGCTGCAAACACTGCGCGGTGAGCTTACGCACATTGTTAAAGGGCGGCGCAAATGATTCACTACAGAACATATCCAGTAATTCGCCATTCTTAACTTGTACCGTGTCCGTTGGTTCGGGTACGATTAGTTCGTAGATATTATGTCTTGTAAAAAGTGGCGCTGGATCATTGAGATCGCTGTTCACAAGAAACGCACAATCGCCATGCACAAGCACACCTTCATTATCGTTGTCGTTGTCGTCGTCGTTAGTCTGGTCAATGGGGATCGCTGCGTGCGATAGAGGTCCTTCAGTTGTCAACTGCTTGGGTATAACCAACAAATTTGCGTTGGCCAAGACACTTAAAAATATGCCAAAACAAAACACTCGCGACTTCATTGCGTCGAAAATTTTGGCAGCACTCAAAGAAATCGGGCCAATCAATGCTTTATATAGACTTGAGGTTGCGCCTAATCGAACTGATATAAAAGCATTCAACTAATCATTAAATACTTGAAAATTTATGATTGCATTTTGAAGTGCGCATGAAATTTGAATTATTGATTGGAACTGTTGAAGTATAGACTTGCGCAGTAGGAGGCACGTCGCACCAATCGAACATCGAACCGAACAAGGGCCAATTTTATGGGCTCCAATTCGGGGTAGCATATTTGTAGCGTGTGTTTTTTGTTCTATGGAAATAGCTTAGTTATCGTGTGCCAAATGCGTTGATAGCAAATATGACGTTGTCCGTCGTTTTCCAATCTGTTTGTGTGAATTTGACCAAAGCAACTTTATCACTACGATTTGTAAGAGCCTCTTTTCATTATCTACAGAATTATCTAAAGCATGTTGTATATGTCATAGCATGACAGCGATTAGAAAAATCAGGTAAGTAATAAGTGAGTTTTTTTATTACTTTGTTATGGTTTGTGATAGTTGTAAAGCAGTTATTTTACAACTGCCATGAAACTTGTTTGAACAGGAATGAATTACAAAAAAAAAATCCAAATGTCATAATAGCTGACTAAAAATATAACAGTGCTATAAAAATTACTTCGATTATTTGTAATTTTAGATTAGTTGATTGGTGTATGAGTTAACAGGCCATTATCAGTGATATTTTATAATAACTTACTTACTGAAAAACTATAATTTGATAATTTCTTTGAGTCTTATAATCTTTAGAACTCAAAAAATATGTTTTTATACTGAGAGTGAGTCAAGAAAGTGATGTAGACATAATCTTATAATCATCTTTGACTTTTTCGCTGTGATCATAACAGTGCTGGTTAAAATAAAAGAACATGTTCTTTGAGACTATCTAATGGTTAGATTTTGTTACGTAATGAAATATATTGAAAGACTGAAATGTTTATATTATTAAACATGACTTTTTAGCATTTATTTATTTTGACTGTTTATTTGTTCTCATAAAATATAATATTTACTATAAAAACAAAAGCATGTCTTAAGCAAACGGGAGAATGAAATTTGTATTGTCAGAAAAAACATTTGCGATCGTAAACGTGTCATAACTTTTTTTATAAGTTTAATTTAAATTTTGTGTTTACGATATAAATAGATCAAATACATAATGAATTTTAACTTGACAAAAAACAAAAGCTTTCTCTATAAAGAGAACAAAAAACAACAACAAATAAAAACATTTTGATGTTTATTGACCTTTATCGCAAAAACACGTTTTCTCTTGCTTTGTCTTATCAGCAATACAATAATTTACTAACGTAATAAGAATACGGAAGCAAAACAAACTAAAATTGTTTAGAAGATGACAAAAAGAGTGAATGTAATAAATGCAATGATCAAGAGAGGCGAGCAAAGCAGAGGAAAGTGAAATAGCTAGAATGATATTGAACCGGTAGAGCAGCAAGACAATGTCAAGAGCTCATTAGTGAATGAGTAAGTTAGCGAGAGAGAGAGAGAGAGACTAAAACAGCGCATGTTCTGGCATGAAAACGATATTGTTGACAATATAAGATGTGAGAACACTTGTCGACAGAAAGCAGTTTCAGTCGAGACAGCGTAGCGCCATGCAGCACACCGCTTTTCTGGAGAATTTGACAGCGTATTTATTGTTGGCCATAACGCTCTTGGCCGAAATACATGGCCGTGAGCCAATTAGGCCAACAGCTGATGTTGCAGAGATCGTCAAAGACCTGAGCGGCTTACATTTAACGCATGACGTTGTTGCTGGTGAGTGATAATTTGCATATGCGAGACTTTCACTTTGTCTTATTGTTTATTTGATTAGGCACGCCAGCGCCATGTCTGCTCGATGTGCAACGTGATTTGACGAAACCAAATCAAGGCCAGCCGTTGTATCTGCGACCGAACAGTGATGACTATTGGCTGCCGAATGCTAGCGGACAATTGGAAATACCACATGGCGCCAGCATCGAATTGCATTGCAACGGCGCGGGCTTTGCAAATGTGAGCAGCTCAGCAAACGATGCGCAAATCATTAGTTTGCCAAAGCGCACGTACACACTGCGGCCGCGTTGCATGTCGGACAAGACATTCGAATGGCAGGGTGGCAAATATGAGTTCCGGCAATTCGTCTGCGCGCAACCGCCCAAATACGTCGTCGAACCGTTGGCCGAAACGTGTGCACTCGATGGCACACTCTATCGCATCGGCTATAATGTGAGTGATCAACGATTTGTGGAAACGATGCAGGTGTGTCACACACAAGACACGCTGCGTACGCATTATGTGCGGCACCGTCTCCAGCCGGCAAGCGTACATTATCAATCGCACGTTAAGCGTACCAACTTCCAACAGTTTAACTACTTTCGGCCGTACAATATGAAAGAACTTTATTCGCAGCAACAACAACGTCGCCAAATTGTCAAGTTACTTGGCCTGGAGGCGGCGGGCGGCGTGAATGCATCGACGTACATCAGCAAGAGCTCTTCATTGTCGCGTGGTCATTTGGCGGCCAAGGCTGATCTGATTTATGCCAGTCAGCAGCGTACGACATTCACATACTTTAATGTGGCGCCACAATGGCAAAGCTTCAACGGTGGCCAATGGGTCGCACTTGAGCATGAGACACGGAAGTTTGTTGAGCGCGCCGGGCTCGATGTTGTCGTCTATACGGGCACCTTTGGCGTGTTAACGTTACGTCAAGGACATGAATTGTACTTAACGCAAGATGAGAATAACAACGGTTTATTGCCAGTGCCGAAGCTGTTCTATCGTGTGATTGTCGACCAGCAACAACAACGTGGGCTCGCACTTGTGGGCGCCAATAATCCGTTTGCTACGCAGGCTGAGATCGATGCTGAGTATGTGATTTGTGATGATGTGCGTGAACAAGTGCCTTGGGTGCAACGTTGGTTGCTTAACAAGAGCCTGAAGAAGGGTTACATGTATGCCTGCACCGTCTCAGACTTGGCACAAGCGGTCGGTCATCTGCCAAAGGAACTTGCTAATGTCGAAGCGCTACTCATGTAATTGTCTTTGTGTGTTCTCCAAATAGTCCAAGTTAGTTAAATAGCATATTAAATATTAATAAGTAGGTACAATCAAAGTCAAACTAGCTTCTAAATTCTTACAACATGCTTTGTATAAAGTGAAGTTATTTTGGGTATTTTTTTAACCTTTTCATCGATTTTTGCGGATCATTGCTCAGCAACACTTCAGACTCAATCAGCAAATGTAAGCGGAATAAAGTTGTGATAATGCAAAAAAAAAAACCAAATATATTCCCAATATTAAAAAGTAAACACACAACGAGACCTTCGGCTATTTGGACACTTTGTCACTCTGCAAAAAAGTAGTGAATTTATATATTTTATAAGCCGTAATTAAAAATCATTATTGGCTTACTTTTACCACAGCGTGTGCGAAGCTTCCATCAATCTGGCATAAAGTTCATACTTTAACAATATCAGGATATATATTTTAGCAACCAGTGTGCTTACAAAGAGAGAAACACTTGGTTGGACTTTGCAGTGTGCGAAAATGCCAAAAGAAAAATGAAAAAAATTATTAAAAAAGGAAAGTCAAATGTGAAGGGAATCAAGAATCGTACTTTATAAAAAAAAAAAAAATAAGAAAAAAAAAAACAAATAAAATAAAAGAGGAAAATGTGTGAAATAAAAATGTGGCAAACGAGCCGTGTGCGTATATGATTTTGAGAAAGTGCGCCTTTGTGTATGTTAAAAAGGATTAAATCAATGTGGCGGAACAAATTGCAAGCACATACATATACATATATGTGTGTGTGTGTGCGTAACAAAGCATCTTTTATGCTTTCTTTGCTTATTTCGTTTATTTGATATGCTTTGGAGCAATTGTATGCACGCAACAAGCCATAACAAGCGTAATAATAAATGAGAAATAAGTGGGCGTAAAATGGGCGTGAAATATACCCTTTGTATAGGCAAAGGTTTAAGATGTGTAACTTACACACGAGCGGCAATAATGTATAAAAAATTTATATACACGTTGACTGCCGCCTCCACTACCAAGTGAGGACAATTTTATTCGTTTTTTTTTATCATTTCTGTTGGACGAAGTTTTGTTTACTTTCCATGCAGACTTTGTGTATGTTCGAAAAATTTAATTAAGCAATAAGTAAAAACAAAACGAGCATAAAATTTAACAATATTAAAAATGCATAAAGTGCAGTAAAAAGGTTTTTGCAGAAATTCCTCTTGGTACGGTGGGGGGTCTCTTTTGAAATATTAATGATTTATTAAAAGCAGTAAAATATAATTGCATACTTTGAATGTTTGGCAGCATGTTCCTCTTGTGTGTTGTTGACTGCGGAGTCTGCTGTGGACAACAAAATGAAACGAAACAGCATAAATCCTTAAAAGAAGTCAGAGAAAAGTCAAAAGAAATAACATTAAAGCAACATTTGCTTTGTGTTGATCGCTGCAGGCGAGTTTGGCATTTTTTAATGTTGTTTTTTTTTATACAGAAATACAAAAATTTGATTTCTTGGAAAAATTGTATCATTTTTATTTTTATCAAATTCAGGTAAGAATTTCTTGTTTGCATTTTAAGAAGTGGAACAAGAAGAAACAAACTTAAAGCCAATATCTGCGCACAATTACATAGCAACAATAAAGTTAACATGCAGAGCTGCTAGTGCTAACAGTTTTTGGCAACTTATGGAATTTGTACTTTGAAAACATGACATTTTGTGGTCATCGGCTTGCTGATCATTGCATGTTGTCTTCCATTTCGTTCCCACTGGATTCGGTTTTTAATGCAAGTCGGAAAATTTTAATGCTGGCAGTACTGTGATGCATGTGTTTTTAATTGACGAGATTTGATGATAAAGTTTCTTCAATTCGCAAAAAATTTTAGTTTTTATATAGTTTTGTGTTTGTGCATCGTAAATTATAAATAACTTGTGAAGTGAAGTGATTTGCATTCAGTAAACTTTGACATTAAGTGTGCATGAAGTTAATTATGAAATACATTATGACAGCCGCTGGTGCCGCGCCGCACGTGCCATTGTGAATTAAGAAAAGGTGTTCGGCCGGCACGCGTTGCAACGCAATTCAAGACGAAGATTAAATAAAAACAGGTATTTTCATTATTTTGTAGAATAACATTTCATTTATTTTGACAATTTATAACATTTTACATTCGTGATTTAAATATATTAGATACTTTGCAATGTGAAAGTATAACTTGTTGCTATTTTATGAGTCTCTCTTGATGCTTAAACTAAACGTTTTGAATTTGTGTTGTTATTTTATTATTACATGAATTTCATTTCGTGCTAACAAAACAAGAAGATATGCGAGCAGTGAGCCAACAACGTCTTGAATGTAACCGCAAAAGTCATAAATCTTGGCTTTGCGGCTGCCGCAGAAGCAGAAGCAACACAAACAACAGCAAAGTCAAATAGATTGAAGTAGATTTTTTATGCCATTAAGTAAGCACCGTTGTTTTGTGTCGTTTTTGTGCGCCTTTGCTGCTTGTCTGTCCTCTTTGTTATTGTATTTTACTACAACTTTTTCTTGCCTCTTTTTTGTTACGACATGGCTATGAGAACATTTTACTGTATCCGTTTTTCTTAGATTCGTGTTATGCGCTCGCTGCTGCGGGTTTTAACCGTTTTCTGATTTGATTTATTGTAATCGATTGCTTTTGCTCAGTCAGCGATATCTTTTACATCGATTTATGCAACACAGGCAAGCAAGTCAAGCAAGGCTGATGGAAAAAGTCGCTTTGACATTAACTAAAGTCAATTGTTGCGACATAATGGTCGAGCATCGTTGTTGTTTATTGATGAGCGGCATTTCTGTTGCAATTTGTCAATCTCTCTTTGTGTTTTTGTTGTTGTTTGTTGTTACCGTGATAAGGGCAACTCTATAAAACACAATTGTGCTAACTTACCAAAGTGCAAAATAGTCAATTGTACTCAAGTTGCCTGTGGCCGTGAATCACTTTGCTCAATAGCCACTCAATAAAATTAAATCCTGCATTTCAATGTGTATGGTTTGTTGCGGTGGGTCAACCATAACATGTTGCCATAATGTCGTCTGCCCTTTGCTGTAACTAAAACCCTCAAAATTCACGCACGCACGCTCGCACTCATTTCCTTTGCACAACTACAAAGTGCGCGCTTAAAGTATTTTTTGTTTTTATTGGTTTTTCATGGTTTTGCGCACTTTTTGCTACTAACATTTCAATTGAGTATGCCACTTATGTGTCTTTGTAATAGTTGAAGCGTGTGGCTGTTATATTATTGAATTGACGCCTTGTGGCCATAAAGTTTACACTTCACAGCGTCGCAAGAAATTGTTTTCCTGCTCACTTGTTTCAATGTATGCGTGTATATATGTGCAAGGTGCTGCCAACTGTCAAGAAATCTTGGCCTGTCATTTTTCAAGGCTAAAAACATGATATGAATATAATAAATCAAGAAATAGTTCCGAAAAAAACCTCAAAATATCTTTTACTACAATTTATTGTCAACTAGATAGCAATTTCCTTATGGTATCAAATTACCAAATTTGTAAATTGAAAATGTATTGAATTTGTTCTTTTTATAATTGTATCTCTTCGATTTTACTGCCAAGTTGACAGTCACGTTTTGTAAACAAGCGGAAGTGTCATGTGTCACAACTCACATACGCTCGTTCACGCTCATTTCCGCTGTCTGTCTGTCAGCTTGTCTTCAGGCATGTTGTACGTCAAATTTTATCAGATTTTTAAGTTGGTGCCACATGACTGCCAACTTAGTCACATTTTGTAAAAAAATCATACAAAAAGACAATTAAACTGTATCATAAAAATCTTGAAACTGAACTACTTTTCTTTTTTGGCCTTCAATGTTAACTTTTGCTTGTTTGATTTAATAAATTTGTATTTTCAATTATATTGCATGATATTTTTTATTGTGCGTACGCTTTGAGCGTGCAACAACATTTGATGGATCTCAATATACAAAAGAGAAAACAACAAACAATTGGAAGCATATTAAAAACAGTTGTCGCAGTGTGAAAGTCATGCCAGATTTGGTTTCAGTGCAGCCTCACGCACACTCATGCCATTGTTTGCCAGTTTATTGTGCATGCGTGTGGCCTGTCACCAAAACAAAAGCAAAAAAATTATATATATATAAAAAAATAAAATAAAATTATATGTCACAAGTGGCAGAAGGATATGCTGTGGTCGCCATCGGAAATTATTATTATTTGTTGTTGTTGTTGGTGTTGTCTTTGGCATGCGTTGTGCCATTTTGGTCTCTCTGTGGTTTAACATTTTTATTTTTTTTTTTTTTAATGAAACCACAGTTAAGGTCATATTTTTTTGTTTCGTTTGGTTTTATATTTTATTTTGATTAAAATATGAATAAGAAATCTTTTTACGTGCTACATGCATAAAAATAAAAAGTAAAAATAATAATAAAAATAAAAATAATTTCCTGCATGTGCTCATTTTTGCGTGCTTCCTGTCAGCTTGTCCGGTTTTGTTATGCCTTCTTCCATATGACCAACTGCAAGTGTGTGTTGCTTTCCTGTGCCTATCTGTGGCATTGTGTGTACAACGAATATGAAAGAAAACTTTAATAGGCTTTTATGCCATTGGATTTTTGTACAAAAACATTTTTTTGGTAATATAGCATTTTTCATTTGCCATCATGCCATTGAGCGCACTGAGAGCGGCGGCCGGAAGCCAACGAAGTTGATTTATATAAAATATTCGAATTTTCATTGTTTCGTTTCATTTGTTAATAATTTTTAATTACTTAAAGATATGCAGAAGTCAATTAAAATCGGTCATCAATTATGCTTTATTGCATACTTGTTTCACTTATATAAACACACATGAACTTTTTTGTGCTTTTTATATCTCTGTATTATCGTTTAATAGTATTTTTTGGCTTTAAGTTGTTTTAAAAATGTGATTTGCGTTTAACACATATTGTTTTTTATGATTTCCGTGTGCCAAATCGGCTTTTTGTTGCATACTTACCGGCGTACTTAACAAGCCACTTGCCTTAGTGTGCCAGGCGCATATGTACATGTATGTACGAGTGTGTCTGTAAACACACAAATATTCAATACCCATTGGTGCTTAAAATTTGAATAAGCTGCAAAGTACTCCAGTTGAGAATGCCTCAGAGATGGCACGAGTGTACAAGCGAGCGTATCAACGAATCAACATAGCAAAACGAATATGTAATGGCATACCTTTAGGCGCATTATCGTTTGATTTTATTATTTTTATGTTTATGATTTCGTACAAAAGCATGAAACGTAAGTTTAAAGCTTTCTTCGCTTACTCTAATAATATACCATATGCAAGTTGGTCGCAAAATTTAACTAAGGATGCGTTTGCATGTCGTCTAACTATGCCACATATGCTATTATGGTCTCATGGGTTCATGCGTGTGTGTGTGTGTGTGTGTTTCTGTGTGTGAACCCCAAAAATATACTGTAAAATTTCTGAGAGAATTTCAACGCTGATTTGCTGTTAAAATCAAGTATGGCCATGCCCCACTTTGCCAGTTGGTGGTAGGTGTGCTTACTGAAGTGGGTGTCATTGCTGTTAGCGAGTTGCTGTTGTTGTTGTTGTTGTTTTTGTTGTTACTGTTTCAGTTTTATTATATTTCTGTGCTTCATGTAATTTAAAACAGGATAAAGGAATAAATTGGTTTTTGGCGCATAAAGCCATTACTAACTTTTGCATATATTTGGCGTAAAGGAAGTCACCAAAAAAAAGCAGGGTAGAGCTCGGCAGTCGGTGCTGCAAGAGGCAAATATATCCAGGAAGTCAGCCTCGTAATACGGCAACGGCAACGGCAACGGCAAAGTCATTGCAGGCTCGTGTTGACATTGCTTCGAAAAATATAACAGTATATTATTTTTTATAATGTTTTATCGTTGTTGTTTTTGGTATTTGGTATTTGGCCTTTGCTTTGTCCTTTCATTTATTTACGCTTCTCTTCATTATTTTATTATGCTGCTAAAAAAAGGTCACAGTCAGGTAGCAAATACTGAAATATGATGATAAAATAAAGATCAAAGGGTTCAACTTTCACACCGTACCGCACTTTCGAACTGTTGGCTTACACGTTGCCCAAAGATCAAAAGTGCTGCTAACATGTTGTTTGTATTAATAAGAGATTTATGAACATACAAGTACATACATACATATATATTTTTGGTATATGACAAATGTCATTAGGTTAAAAGCATGCACAAGTTATAAAATTTGAAGATGTATTAGTTAATTAAATGCGTTGTCGTGACAAATTTTGTTATCAAGTACTTTGTAAAACAAGTTCTTACACACGCACACGCAGCCACACAAGCGCTTTAACACACACACACACACACACACACACAGCTACAAAGGACTGTGCTTTCATGTTCATTTTGTGCGTTCTTCATTATGAGCGTTTCTTGCTCTTAGCTCATATTTGTCATTAAGCGCACAATTTATGACATTCATTACACGCATTTTCATCTTCTTTGGCAACGAATTCCTTGTTAATGTCGGTTTTGTCTTGCTTGCAATCAACTCACATTGCCGCACAACTGTTAAGCTGACATATTTTCCTTTTCTGTTTCCTTTTGTATGACGCTTGATTTTTGCTGCACTTTGTTTCTTGCCACGCCGCTTTTGAATTAGAATCGCGCTCATCATTATCGTAATCGTTATCATCATCATTTTCATAGTCTACTTTTTAGCCTACTTAACGACTTTGTTAGCAATAAATTCCTTGGTAACAATAAGGATATTAAATGTCATTCCGTGTTGTGCTGCTTCATTCGAAACTATTTTCTTGTCTGCGTACAGAGCTTTCAAGCTTATCCGACAACGATTGCCGTTTTGTGTCAGTGTATGTGCTTGAGTGTTTGAAAGAAAATGCCATTTTCATATTGTATGCACGACGCATACTACAACTACATGACTTGTGTGTGTGTGTGTGTGTGTGTGTGTGCATGCGTGTGTATTCTCATTTTTATTTTCTTCACTTTTGATATCTGTTATTTTCTTTTGCTTGCAACAACTACCACGTTGTTGTTGTCCCTGTCGCTGTCGAAGTCTTTGTCATCGTCATCGTCGTCGTCGTCGTCACGAATGTCCGCACACACAAAGTATTGAATTAAATTCGAGTTAAGTGAGATTAACTAAATTGTTGAAAATTGAAAGTGGAGTAGGGTAATCTTTGGGGAGCGATTGAATACAATAACTCAGTGTTAGTTCCTTTTTTCGCTTTGCTTTTGTATAAAGTATAAGGTTTCTGAGTGCGCGGTAAGCTGTAATGGTTATTACTTGAGTGTTTGCTCAAAGCATGTCATTGGAGACTTGTAAATTATATAGTTGAAAGTTTTGCTTTACTTTATATACGCTTTGGTACAACTTCTCGAATGTCTTAAGTCTTTTCCAATGCACAAATGTTTGCTTCTAATTAAACTTAATTTACATTTATTTATTAAATATCTCTGTTGTAAAGCTACCTTAAGGACTAGGCGAAGCTCTGTGTATATATAAATATTGTTGTCATTGTTATAACTTATAAGAATGTTTTGTCAAATTAAAATGAATATCGACAAGAGAGTGTTAGTTACTAGAGGTATTTTACACTTTGTTTCAAGCAACCAAAGCACAACAATTTCAATTTAAATCACATGCAGTTGCAATTTCCATTGTACGAAGCATTATTCATGCGCATGAAATTCTTTTGCATCTGACAATAAATTCTGATAATTTCATTTAAAGCGAACAACGATAAATTGTACGCTGCATTGAATGATTTAGACATACACACACACACACACACACACACACACACACACACACACTAATAAATACAACAAGAAATATGAAAACATTAAATGTCAATAATGTGCTATCATGGCATATGGCAGTAGCATGGTTATTCAAACAATCTACTTGTCCTATAAAGCACTCCATGAACTTGTCTGCCATTCGCTGCTGTTATAGTTCAGCGCGCTGTGCATTTTTGTTGTTTTTTTAATACTCATGGTTAGCAACAAACCGCACAACGAAAAAGATTAAAATTATTTACTACTCAAGCATAAATTCACTTTGCATCGCGATAAATAAAGTGCGGCGTGGTTGACTGAGTGCCACCAACGCCAGAGTTGCGTTTAAGTTAAGCAAATCCGGCGTCATCATGCTCAACGAGCTCATTTTTTTCCCTCTCTCTCTCTGTCGCTCTACTCAATGCTACTTGTTGAACAAGCGTACACGGTTGCCGGCGTCTAAATTCTGTCACAGCAGTTTCACGCCAACGCCGCACGCGCAAAACAGCGTGCAGTGTTTTAAAAATGGCGGCAAATATATATTAAGGACACTTGAGTTTTGCTATTAGCGTGCATAAATTATACAAGCTTGCTCTTCTACTCGTCGTCTGACAGTTGATTTAAAAGTGTTTTAGATCGCTTGCCATAGATTAAAGCTTGCATATATATGAGAACATAAAAAAATATCCATTGAGAGCGTTCAGTAAGTATTAAGTCTAGTGTATTTCAAACTTGTGCAAATTTAAAGCATTTTTAAACATTCTAAAAACTTACTTTAAATACTCATAAAAATCATTTTGCATTATACTTTCATATTCCTTGACTTCACTTGAAAATGAAAATAAAATTTAAAAAAAAGTTGCTTCTGTGTTAATGTTGCAAGCGGAAATTTCCTCTTGAGTTGCAACACTTATAACTGTCATATTAATATACTTCTTTTTTCGCATTCCTTGTGACATTGTCAGCAGTGACAGTATCGTTGTTGTTGCTCCTGTTGTTCTTCCGTTCGGTGATAGTAAGAAGTAAGCGTTTGTTAAGTTTCTGACAGCTCGTTAAAAAAAATGTAGTATACTTTACAGTGTCTTTTACAGTTTGGTAGCATATTAAGGTTATTTCTTTTAAATATATTGTTCAATGACAAGTGTTTTTTCTACGCTTTTTCGCAGTCTCAAATTTGATCAGCATGAATGCTGTTTTTTTTTTGTATTAATTTTAAAGAATTTGTAATAAAATACATAATAGAAACTGTGCCTGCGTTGAAAAGACTATCAAAGCATAAACAAATTTAAAAAAAATTATAATTATTATATACAAAAAAAAAAAAGAAACAACAACAAACTTTTTTTGAACGAAAACATACAAAATTAGTAATGTCTAATAACTCAACAGTCCACTAAGAGACGTAAAGTTCGATACGCTTATTGAGATGTTTAAGCGCTCAACGGCACATAATCAAAATTTCCACATACAACTGTTGTCCGGCAAAAGTGTGGTGCTTGTCGAGTTAACGAACTATGAATCGGAGATTTTTATACCGCAAATAAGGCAGGGACGCGTACAGTTGGTAAATGTTGTGCCAAGACGTGAACAAAAAGCGAAGGCATTTTCAAATGACACAACTGCCAATAAAAATAGCAAAACCTTTATGCGATTGTCGTTTAGTGGAAAGAATAAGACCACTTATATAACGCCATTGCAGACGAGCAAGTTACAATTCATCATCAAATTGATATCAAATGGTAATGTTGTGCTTGTGGAATGCAATGGTTACGAATCTGAGATATTTTTGCCTCACATTCAAAATCACTGCATTACCATGAAGCGTGTCACAGCAAAAGAGCTAACACAATGTTCGCGTTGGACAACAAATCAACAAAATAAACTTGCCGTGAATCCGTTGGTTTTATTTGATGACAATGACAGTCTCATGAGTGCTGCAACAGCGGGCAGTGTAACAAAGCAAAGCAAAGTGCTCAAATCAAACAAGAAACCACAAAACACACAAACGTTACAGCAACAATACCAACAACTACAACAACAACAGCAGCAGCAACAACATTGGCAAGCCGCGCAAGCCTTGCTGCCCACGCATCTGGTGCCCCCCACGTTACGCTTTCAGCCAAAGAAAGCTGCTTCATATGTGCTGGTCAAGCGTAAGCGTCTGCAACGCCTGCAACAACGTGCTGGTGGTGATGCGAAAGTTACAAAAAGTGCCAATTAAGTTATTCACACATATATGTTTTATAAGCGTGTGCATTTGTGGGTAACAATAGCAACAACAACAGAGGCGAAAACTTGAAATTCTTGTAATACATTTTGTGGCTTATTGACAACCTGAAAATTACGCATACACACATATATAATATAATATAATAAAACATAAAACTCGACGACACAACATGGATTAGAAAGTCGAAAATTTTGTGGCAACTTAAGAGACATTTTCGAATTAAATAATATCGAATTAATAAGTATAATTTTTTGTTGTTTTTCGAAACTGAAAATTAGGCACGATGGTTTATAAAGATCCGAAATCGGGATTTTCAATGAAATTAATAACAGGCGGACGCATTGTACTCGTCGAGCGGCCTGGCATTGAATCGCAAATGTTTATACCTCTGCTGCGGAACAATAGCATTGTCATGGAGAATCTTGTATTCAACTATAGTGCGCCGTTGCCGGAGAATTTCGCTAATCGGCAGGATTCAACAATAGTAGCACCTTCATTAAAAGAATCGAATAATTTTCTATTCGCATTCAGTAAGCCACGTTCAAAAAGTTCCAGTGATGAAGTTGATTTGAGTAAATTGAAAACACAAAAGTCACAGATCCCAGAGACATCAACACAGGCAGAACAACGTCTGACAGCAAAAATGTCGCGCGTGCATGCTGAAAAATCTCAGGCAGTGTCAATGCCAAGAGTATCAAAATCAGCGAATTTCCTGTTCACTTTAAAGAACAAACGTAACGTGAAGGCAGTAGCGGGCAGCAGCGATATACGTGCGTCACAAAAGCCTACACCAGCACCAATAACATCAGCAACCGCTACAGACTCGACTAAGAGGGTATCATCGAATATAATTCGAAATCTTCTGACAAGACGTGTTTTCTCTGGCCAAGATGCAAGTAAATCGAGACATAGTCAGATCGATGTTGTTACGCCAAAGAAATGTGTCAAGTTTAAAGAGAAACCACAGTTTTTTTCGGATTCAAAAATACGTTTGAAAACAGGGCCGCAGATGTCGTTGGTCAATTGCACGAGCGCTAACAAATTGCTGCCGGACAAACAATTGAAGCGTTCAGCCTTGAAGAAAGCTGGCAGTTCCTCACAGCCACGTATACCACCTCCATTTGATGTCATACGAAGTTTATATTATTTGGAAAATTTAAAGTAGTTTTTTTAAAGCAAATTTCATCAATGACGATGGGACATGCCAAATTTGTAATGTTTGGATGAAAATACATGAGTTGCACAGAATTGTGCATAATGCGAAATCTTGCAAGCCTCAAGTTAAAAAGTTCAAGCGCCACTATTTTTCTTTAGGTCTGCCGTATTTTCATTATGTCTGTACCAACGAAATTTAAGATGATGAGAATAAATTTTAAACGAATATTACTCAATTGGTGATTTTAATGAAAACAAAGCGTAAGAATTTTTAGTACGAGTATTTAAATCGTCAGCATGATCATATAAATGGATTAATATATGACAGACCACCTTTTTTAAAATTCACTTATGCTTTATTGTGTAAATAGAAAATTTGTCAAAAAGATTACAAAATTTGCTTCTTTAAAATGGCTTTTAGCAAAAGTGAACTCAAACTTCCTAAAAATTAATTAAAATCTTATCGGCTTCCGGCTGACCTGTTTCCTTGACACTTTGAGCTTGGTCAGTTGTATAATTAATTTCAGCCATGAGAAAAATGATTAATTTATAAACTTTATCTAACACACTTTTTTCTTTATTACTCAAATGTGTGATGAGTGAAATGTTTTATCTTTCTTCTCTTCATTATATAGAATTATTGTTCTGACTTTTTTAAGATTTAAACATTTCTTTGAAGAATTATGTTAACAAAGCTTTTTTCTTACGACTTATTGCCTTCAACTATTTTTCAGCTCAAGAAATTTCACAGCTTCAAATAAGTTAAAGCATGCTCGGTGATGCGCTCGAAAACGAAACCATTACCGGCCAGAATTTTCTAATTGTATCGAAGGCGACCACAGCGCCAAGCAAGCAAGCGAATTTATGGCCTTATCTATAAACGTTGACATACAATTTTGCTGGCGCAAAGTATTTTATGTGTTGGAGCAGTAAAAAAAAAGAAAAAATTCAATTAGACACGAAATAATGGCGTTGTCAACAGCGTGCAGCGATGAACTGCAATAGTGCAGAGATGAGAAAAGTAATTTTCTTTTGCGCAGTGTACATTTTTCACATTTCGATGTTTTTTTTGTCATGTTGGTTACACCTGCTGCGCTTGTTCAAGGTAGCATGGACAAAATGGACACCAAGGAAGAGTAGAATTTATTGTTGCATAACGCAGGGCGCTCAAATTGCATTTTCATGTTAACATGCATTAGGATTTTTGGGTTTTACTTTTCGATTGTCTGAACAGGGTTTTTTTTGTCTGACATTTCGTTACATTTTATTCATTTAAGGCTTGCCTTGTCAACAAGCTTATAAATTATGTCAGAATTGTTTTCTTATTTTTTTGAAGGGTCATTTTTATGTGTGGCATATCAAAGCGTGTCTTTATTTTTGTTTTTTATTTTTGCATCGTTTTTTTGGTGCAAAGTCAAGTAATTTAATCTGACAAAAGCCAAAATAAAGTAGGCTTAATGTGTGAAAAACTTGACAGCAATGTATGTCAAGAAAAAAGGGTTTAAGTTGGTGGGCGGTGGCGTCATTATCTTGAGTCTTGTGTATTGCCTTGCTTCATGTATATCGTATTGCCTTCCTCTTCATTGCGTGTTGAAATAAGCATACGAATTTGCATAAGTAAGAAGCAGCATGGCTTATAGGAATTCAAAACTTACTTGAGAATATCCTCTGACCGCACTCAAATTTGTCTTTGCCTTTTCTCATGCTCAATGTTGTCTGATGATGAAGCAACTGTAAATGTGTCTTTTTCTATAAACGTCTGGGTTTTCTTTTTTCTTACAGGTTTTGACAAATGAGTTAAAGCCTTTGGGGGATAAGCCATGAAAAGGGTAAAAGTAATTTGTTGAGACTGTTGAATATGTAATGTGCTTATGTGTGTGTGTGTGGCATATAAATTGTGTAGATTTTTATGTGTAAACTTGTTTTATATGCCAGCATTAAGTTATGTGTCAACAAATTTCATTAAAAATATAGACATAAAATATGCAATAATAATGTGTAGACGACACGTTGAATAGTCAAATATTGTTTCCTTATTTTTTGTTTATAAACCATTAAATTTGTATTCTTTAAAAGAAGGAAATTAAATTTAGTTATTTTGCAGAGTTAAGTTTAATGTTTGACCACTTGACAAGCAAGTCGCAATGCTTTTGTATCTAGATGCTTTTATAGCATCAACAACAACACCAACAACAACTTTGAAAAGCGCAGAACGCAAACCATAATCCGGAACTTATTTATGTGCGTCTTTCCGGTCGTTTGATTGTCGCATTTTTCGCATGTGTGAGCTCGTTTATTGTTGTGTCGTTACAACACACAAACGCCCACTCATACACACACACACACACACACAGGCAGATACACACATAGATACATATACTTAAACATATAAACAACTTTAAGCCAAGCGTCAGCATTTTGCATGTACAGCATTTACTTACAGCTGACTTCAAGTAAGTCGCTTGGTTTGTTTGTTTATTATTGTAGTTATTGTTGTTGGTGTTGTTGTTGTTGTTTGCGTCGGTTGCTGTTTATAACACTTGATAATTCCATACATACACGCACTTCACTTTTTTGTGTGTGTTGTTGTTGTTGTCATTGTCTTTGTTGTTCTTTTTGTTGTCAGCTATTATAACCCATATAAAGTTGGGTATCATCTATAGCTGTTTATATGCATGCTTATGTGCCTGCTTACAAGCATTTTTCCCCCTTTTTTGAAAAAAGAAAGAAACCAAACTCAAACCTTTTGCATTTATTGCGGTCATGCATTGAGAGGACTTTACGCCACGACTTTGAATTATTTTAAATTGTTTTCCCACTTTTTTTTTGTTTTATTTTATCACGGTTTTATATTCATATGTTTTATATAAAATAAAATAATGGCTTTGTGATTTGCATTAGAATGTGTGTGTCAACTTGGTTTTAACGAGGCTATAAAATATGATTGAATGCTGCGGTTCAATGTCTCGTCTTAAGTGGCGGCAACTCATTCACGCTTTTTTCATTTATTTATGTTTTTATTTGAATGAATTTTGTTTGAGGCTTGCCGACTGGTATGCTAAACTATTTCGCTTGAGTCTTTCATTGCTTAGTAACTTTAAATGAATGCCAAGTCGCAACATTTGTGCCAACTTCTTTTGCTAAATAAGATACAATAAAGCAGAAGATTGAAATGAAAGTAACACAAAAGTAACATAAATGAAACAATAATTTCCGTTGTCGGCATTTGTCAACTCAAGGGTGCAATTGCCGCTTCTGCCGCTGGCCAAGAATAGCACATGCCCACTCCGCCCCCTAAAACGGTGTGTAGTTATATTTCCTACACTTGATTGTATTTGCTGAAGAAGCATACAGTTTCACCGACTTTTATGCGCGTTTTTTTTCTCTTTTGCTTATTGTCTGCTCTGCACTTGTGATGTATTTCCGACAGTGTCCGGCGAACGTAAACCGGCGACTATGAAAACTTTTTTTGTTGTTTGTTATACTTTTATGGTACGCTGACTAAGGCCGCAGATTGTTGTAAAAGTATTTGCAAATAAAACAAAAGCAAGAAAAAACGCACTTTACTTTTTTTATTACTGTTACAAAAGAAGGACTTGTGTATATGAACAGCGCGACCGACTTCAAATGCTAGCGCTCGGCCCTTAATACATACCTTACATACCTTGAAGTTGTTATCTGACTCTGAGCTGAGCTGAGCTGACCCTACAGGCTGGCCGGCTGAAAGTGAGACAGACTGGCACGCAAATTCATTGTCTCCGCCGCCATGTTTTTCGCATTTTTTAATTAGAAACTTTAAGGATTTGAACTACTCAAATGAAAGGCAAGCGAAGTTTGCGAATTGTTTCTGACAGTTTTTCATTAGTGCATGTCTGCAAAATAATTGGCAAAGCACATTTTTTTGAATCGATTAAGACACTTATGCCTAAAAGTTTGCAACATTTTTTTTTTATTTTTACTTACGCGGACATCAAAGCAACTTTCAGGCAACACTTCAAAGCACAGCAAATGTACCTTTTTCGATTTGGCTGTTAAATAATGTTTGATATATTTTCAAGATTGTCGCTTGCTGTGCTAATTTAATTAAAAGCAAAGTGTGAAAATTCTGTCGTTCATTATTATTTTTATTTTTTTTTTTTATAAAGTTTACGCCTTGCTGCTTGACATGGCAGTGTTGCTTTATTTTTTGTATATTTTCTGTATTTTTGTTGTATTTTTTTCTGTACGGTTTGCCAAGTTTCCGGAAGTCGCTTGATATAGATCATGGCAGCCGTGGGTGTGCCAAGGCAGTGCGGCATGTAATCAGCAGGTGTGCGTTGATTTTTAAACTAGGTCAGTCACGGCATCCTGCAGTGTCAATAAACGTTGTTGTTGTTGTCGTCATGCTATGTTGTGTGCAATATTTAAAGCATAAAAAATATGAAATTATGAAAACTTGTTAAGTTGAAAAGTTCGTTTACAAAAACAGCAAAGCAAAGTTCAAAGACAACAAAAAAAATGACAACGTTTCATTTAATTAACAAATATGTTTACCTTTCTAAATTGTTTAATTGTATGCAATTAGTTATTGTTTTTCACTGCTGTAATTAATTATAATTTCTACACAGTTTTGATAAAAAAAAATACATATTTAAGCGAAAACATGATGAATCATGTTATTATTAAAAAAAATAGTCATCATATTTAATTTTTATGCATTAATTATTATTATTATTTTTTAATACAATTGTGGATTGACAATTTTAACCTATTTGAGAGTTCATGCTATTGACGCTTTATTTGTCAAGCATGCAAATTATTTACTCCTCTTTCAGATGCAATTAGTTTTGCACACACACATGATTAAATATTAAATGAGTATTTCGTTGTTTGTTTTTGGTCTACCAAAATGTTATTTATTTACTAATTCTGTTATTTGAAATAATAAATATGTCTAAAAAACGCACACATCACACACACAACATTAATTATCTAGTTTTTATTTAATTTTTATATGCACCGTTGTTGTTAATTAAATATATGATTTGCAAATTATATATTTGTTTTGATTTGCCTTCATTTATCATGTGCTTTTAAATTTTAAGCTAGCTTGCAATGATACTATGAAGATGAAAGAGAGAAGATGGATACATGGAGTTATATATAGAGATAGAAATGCATATCTCCAGCTCCGAACTGATCTGGATTTATAAGCTTTGAACTATTAGGTAAGAGTGCTCAAAAGAGATTCAAAATCTTAGAAGCTATTCAGGTTCTAGCTTTCCGTTCATAAGGACACTTCAAGAGTTGTTTTTTGGGCGAAGTTATTGATAGTGTTATTATTCAACCTCAATTGGGTTATCATAGAAACAAAGAAGTATTTAAGAGTTATAAGCCAGACAGGTAAATGGGTCATAAGATAGGATCAGCTCATGTATAAGCTTTGTATAGTTTGAATGTAACTGTATAAAAAGGGAACTATAAATAAGTACCATTCTTATTGCGCCTGTATGTATGCAACCGTTTTTTTATTGCAGATGACACAGAAATTTTATCGTTATTTTTCATAAATTTACACTTTATTTTCAACTTTTTTGTGCTTTTATTTTATGCTATTAAAAATTGCACAAAAAAATGCATGAAATCATGAAATTTTTATCATGTTGGCTCAACGCACCGTCCGAGTGCGTGGGTATATGCATGTGTGTGTTTTCGGTTTTAAAACTCGTCGGCCACAGGTCTCAAAAGTGTGTCAATTGCGAAATTAAAATGACAACAAACCGAAAGTGAATAGTTTAAATTTTTAAAAGCGTTGATTTGCAAATGAAATGCAATTTAGATGCATGTTGATTATACAGAAGTGTGCCCATTTATTAGTTATGCAATGAAATTGCAACGGCTTGTCCGTGCCTTGTCTCTTCTTAACTATTGAGCCTGTTGTTAAGTGCCTTGATTGCTGATATCCCTGACTGGCTTAGATTTTGTTTATTTGGCTCTTTGCCAGAAACACTTTGGTTTACTTTTGTGTGATTGCCATTACATGTGAGTTGTGTACATACACTATGAGAAATGAACAGTCTTATTTATTCCAATAAATGACGTCTTGGTTATATTTCATATATTTCCTCCCTACCAGACTGATCTGTGTTCTTTAAATCAACTTATGAGTACATTAAAACTTGAATGAGTGAATGAGTTCTGTGGTGTTCAAAACGATGAACGATAGATTATTTTTCTCAAATTACTATACACCAAAACATTGTGCTCGAAATTTTTTTCAGTGCATGACAAAAATGCAAATAAGTCAAGACAACAAATAGAAGGTATACTAATTTCGTTGCCTTGTTGCATTTCATTTGCTAAAGTATTACAAATGAGTGTTTACAGCTTAGGCAAGTTAATTTATTTATTGTATTTGTTTGCATATTTAATTAACATTTGCCACAAGTGCATGCTGTCTGTCTGATTGTCTGTCTGGCAACTTGTGTGTCAAATGTATACTTAAGACTTTGCCAACTGCCGTGAGAAACAATTTGACGCAATGCACAACAACGTTGACGTTAATGCAGTGTGCATAAATTATTTTCGGCACTTTTCAGGCATAAGTCTGTGAGTGTGTGTGTTTGTGTCTGTGTCTGTTTTCAGCAAGATTTCATTATGCGTTCATAAATAAAATATGAATTTTGAGCCACATGCAATTGCCTGTGTTCAAATCGTAAGGAATATCATTATCTGATATGGTAAATGCATTTGTGGCTTTCAATGCAAAGCATGAATGGTGAAATTTTAAAGACTTAATTTTAATTAGATGCTTTTTTTTTTTGCTACTAATGAAAACGTGTTATTGCATATCAGAAACACTTTGATTACAATAAACTCTGCACCTAATAAAGTGCAGAGAACCACAAGTGCTAAACAAAGACATCTTTACTAATTGTTCTATAGAAATGTACAAATGCATTCAATTTATTAAAGGTCATTAAAGTTAAGAGACCGCAATAAAATTGATAATTGCAGAAATTGCAATTTAAGTTAACAGCTGTCAATATTTGCTTACACACACACACACACTCAAGCAGATACACCTGCTAAACAAACACACACACTCACTCGTCTTCATTTAATAGTCGTAAAACATGCAACAATGACTTTTATTGAGCATACACAATACCATCATCATTATTATTGCCAACACATCATACACATAAGGAAAAACAAAAGAAAATACAAATTCATTTCCACGACAATAGACAATTGTTTTGTTTAATTAAAATGTACAATAAATACCTAAACAAACAGTAATAATAACCTAAAGCAATTATTATAAACAATTTGTTATCCTCTTATCTCGGAATTAAATTAAATCAAAACAGCGTACGAAACATACACGTAATGGCAATAAATATTGAAATTGATTTAAATGTCGTGTGCGCGCACTGATGGTGTATACTTGTTCTCTTTTGCAATGCATGTCGTTGTTGTGTCCGAAATGGTTTTGTCGGTTTGCCAGTTTTATTTAAAGTTAAATTGTTCAATGCATATTTAAGATTATTTTTGTATTGTTTAGAAATTAATTGTGTAATAATGTTTGCTATAATGTAGCTTTGCATTCTTATAGGACACGGGCAATTGTCTACCAAGATTTGTTGTTCATTGGTTTTATTTGTGACAAAAAATATGAACGAAAAGATGCAAATCTGTTGAAGCATAATTTGTCATGTTTTCAATAAATTAGATTTTAGTAAACGTATATTTTATTATATTTGTTTAACTAATAGAATGAAAATATGATAGGCTACTGCCCAACATAATTCTGCAAAAAATCGAACCGTGCCAAATAATTGTGATGGGATACATACCTACAGAGCATAACCTCCCTAGTAAAGCAGTCGAGTAAAACTTGTATCACACCGTGACTTGAAAATTTCCTCTTACATTGTTTTAATATTGAAAAAAAAGCAAAGTTTGGATTGAAACCAATTTAAATAATAAATGCAAAGATCATTATCAACAATTACTTGTGTGTGTCTGTGTGATTTACTTTTAAGACAAATATACCAATTATTTGTGCCAGTTATTTGCTAAAGACACACGCATTTTGCAGTCCTCATGTTTATTTTATGCATGTTATTTATTATTTTTTTGCATTTGCAACAAAATACGAATTTTCATTGTAATTTTAAAATTGGCTTTGCCACATAAACCAAATTTCACTTGAAGCTATTTTAAAATATTTATACAAAAATGCATAATTGTCGGAGAATTTTTGTGAAAAAATATCTATTTCGAAATAAAGTTGCAGAAGAAGCATTTTTATTATTTTAAGAAGTTGCAAATTATAGTCGAATATACACATTAAAATGTTACTTTCGATTGGCTGAATATTTTTGCTTGGCAAAGATAAATGATTATTATCCAAGCAAAGTTTTTTTTCATTTAATTACTAATGACAGAAATTTTCATAAGCGATGCTTTTGTTACGCTTCATTAGCTTTTCATTAAAATGTTGACAGGCAGTCACTAATCAGCAATAAGATATAATTAACTTGCCGCAAACAAAATTGCCTTTAATTGTAATACAAAATACTCAGATTTGTCTGTCAAAAGCAACTTGAGGCTGTAAATGGCAAATGAAATCACGAGGAAATATAATTTTACTACTTTACAAAATATTTTTGGCAAAGAAAACTTTTCAAGTTTGAAAGACTTGTATCTTTTCTTTTGTGTCAAACATTTGAGGTAAAGGCTAACGTGAGTGACATAAAGTAAGTAAGTTGTATACCTAAAAGTGACCCAAGGCAAATATTTGCTATGCAAATTCAAGCACACACATGACTCATGAACTTTTTGTCGTCAGCATTGTCTTGAAGCTTGAAAATATTTCACTAATCTGTGCAAAAATCTTTGATGACATTTTTAACATGAGATTAGCAAAGTGCCTGACAGCAGCTGTTGTGATTGTTGCTTCCAAACACTGACTACAGTATTGGTCAAGTGAATAGATACACACACACACAGTTCAATATCATAAGTATTTGATTATTTGACACTATCTTAAACTGTCATGTGCTTTAAATGCATACGAATATATGACCTTATATATGTATTTACAAATAGTTGTAGTAGAGAAAATTTACAAAAGAGCATTAAATGAAGTGCTGTTGTGCGGTAGCAACAGCATATGCAATGTCGTTGCTAAATAACATGCTCGTTGTTGTTATCGTCGTCGTCGCAGACTGTTTCAATTAAAAAGTTCAGACAACTTTCATTGAACTATGTGACAGAGCGCAAAGCCTTTGTGCATTCATGCAACTCATGTACTCGACACGACTCAATTCAACTCAAGTCTTTACAATATGCACTTGATTTTGCACACAAGCCCGAAACTTTCTAGCACTACAACGATGACGATGACGATGAGCTGATGAAGTCTTGGAAGCAATAGCAGCAGTAGAACATGGAAGCTGTTGAAGGAGAAGCCAAGGAAATGTGTCTGTCCGACAAAAAAGGCGACGTTGTCAACATGTACACTTAATGCCATTGCCAAAGTGGTGTTGAAGAACAGCATTTAAGTTCCTTAACTATTTCGAAGCACATACACACACATCTAACTATCTACACATACAATCACAAGCAGAACGAAAAAGTGGAACTTCATTCTTGAAATTGCTTTTTGAGCTTTCAAAAGTTCGAAAAAAGAAAAAAGTCTCACTAGCCTGATAAGAAATTGCATTTTATGTGCGTGAGTATGTGTGTGTGTGTCAAACTATGCAGTCATCTCGTATACAATATATGAATTTCAAATGAAAAAAAAAATATACTTAAGAATTTCTCTCAATACAATGATGTTGTATGAATGTATTATATAAAAAATAAATAAACATAAAAATAACGGATATTACGGAATGAAATCCCATCCAAATGCTTTTGCTGTAACCCTCACAATTAAGCAACTACGAATAAACTATGACCTCATATCCCTGCTAGTTTTGTAGATATAGCTATAAGAGATATTCCATGTTCGTTAGTTAACGATACTAATTTAAAATTCTGACATAATTTAACCTCCTACTTTTTTTTTTGGGTTATAAAATATATATGCATATATAAAATTTTTTTTAACAATATGTTGTTTTAATTCGTATATAATTCAAAATTGCTGCCTAATTGGTACTTAGTTGTAAAAACGACGACATGCTCCACTTTAAGTTTTTTGCTTGTGTGCATAAAATTAATATATTTACGCATGCATATTGTTCTGTGCAATATTAACTACTTTTATTGCGTCATAAATTCACGCATGGCCATAATTCTTTTAACACAGTAATAACAACAAAAGGGGGAGTTGGCGGCAGCTGTTAACCATTGCAGAAAAACACAAGTTTTCCGCTCGTACGGTTTGGTCAATGTTAAATAATCCATTTGCTTGTTAGCTTCTTGTATTCATGTAAGTCATAAATTTATAGCCAATTTCTTTGCCGCTCAGGTCACTATTTGAATGAGGCGAGCCACTTGGCCTGTCACCATTATTATTGCTTTTCCAGTTAAAGCAGTCACGTCATCTGTTTATTTTTTGCTTACCATTTTTAAAGACATTAATGCTGCTTAAACCTTAACTTCATGAAAGCCATGTAAAGTTTCACAAACGAAATAAATATTTAATGTTGGCTAATGTAGGAAACGTGCACTGAAACGAACCTTGCAATTGTCGAAACACCATGAAATTTGTGTGCGTTTTTTGAACCTTAAAGCGAACAAAACGTAAGACCTAAGAAAATAGCTTAAGAAGAAAATGTATAAAGCATATTTAACTTTGTACAAAAGTTGGCCATGTTCACAAAATCTGTTCAACGGCTGTGCCTTGTGCCTTTGTTCTGCGCTTTCTATTATAAGATTAATCAAAAATTTGATATGAATGCCAATTAAATTTTTCCGTGTTTGGCGCGCTTTTGGGTACACGATAAAATCGCTTTGTTTTGTCTTCCTTGTCTGAAGGTTTAGCGTTTTATTTAGCATTTGATATGATACAATTATTTACTCGCTGTAAAGTGTTTTTCCGCAGGCTTTGCTTATCGGGTTTCCTTGTAGTTATATCTGTTTCCGCTGCAGGCTTCTCAATTAGCGCTTTCACTGGCTTCCCCCATTATTTTTTCAGCGATACTTCTTCAACTGTTTGCTTTTCGCTAAGCTCTTACACACTTTGTCGGTGTCTGTTTTTAGATTTTTTCCTTAAATTAATGCACCTTTTTTTTTCTTCGCTCGTTGGCGTCTTGAACTTTTTTCAAGTTTTTCTTTTATAAAAAAAATAAATCAACTCGGATTAATTTTCAATTTGTTTTCGTTTTAAGCTTCATCAAATATTTTTGTCGTTATTCTTTGGTTGAATAATTCTACCATTTAAGCGTTGTCTTTGTTTACGTCATTGATTGCAATCAATCAATATATTATGGTATTTGTAAACTGTCATTAACAAATATTACATGCCGTTTCTTTACATACACTTCGGAGATAGACTTAAGAAGTTTATTAGAAAGTTTAAGACAAATGAAATATTAAAAGTTGTCTGTAGATTTTTGATCATAGAAGTACTCTTAGTTCAATGCATTTCACTCTTCAAATTAGTATCAATTTTTATTATTCTATTATACTTTTTCACCTATGCAAGTCTTCATAGCTATAATAATATAAATTGGTGTTGATTTGAAGATAGAAATGTGTTTTATCAAAGAACGGGTCAGCTACATGGGTCTTTATAGCATATTAATAGTAACAGTTTGTAAGGGCATATACAAATTGGTAAGACTAAGTATTAATATTTTCCTCTTTTTTTTTGTATTGTTTTTATGAGTTTATTATTCTCTGCTTATAATATGATTTTAAGGATCATAATCAATCTAAGGTAAATAAGCGGCTTTAAATTCTGAAGGGCATCAATTAAGCTAAGCCAACTTAATTTATTTATATTTTGCACAAGAAACCACACGTTTGCCTTTTTTCTCCGTAAAAACTTTATTTTGCGACTTCATATTTCTTTGCCTGCAAGAGTTTGTAAAAAGTTGTTTTTTGCGCCACGTCTGAGTTGAGAAAAACTCGAAGAAGTTGCGCGCGTAGTAAAAAAGATAGAAAATACTCCGTTTTTGAAATTAATAATGTAATATTAAAGTGCAACATGTTGTATGCTTTATAATAAGTGTGCAACGACATTGCGTATACGACATGTGTGATTTTTTTGTTCTTTATTTTGTCAATCTTTATTTATTAATTTACAAATAGTCCGCAGCTGCACTCAAAGCTGCTTCTGTGTCATTTTTGTTTTGCTTTTTTTCTACTTTGATTGCTACAGGTTGCCCTCTTGTAAAGTATCTTAAAATTCAAGGAATACAGATACAAGAAGAAAAAACGCATAAATATATATTTTTACGCTTAACTTTTGCAACAACTCTGCATAATTTACTTTACATGATGCGAACAATGCTCTGTCGTACTTCCTTTAGTTGGTCTGATTTGGTGCGATGATTTGGGTGAGAGAGGGAGTTAAAACTTGAGCTGACTTTGGAAGCCGAGCTAAACTTTTTCACTTGTTAGTGTTGCTTCAACATCATCAACAGCAGCGACAGAAGGACTAGTCACTAGTCACTGCACCGACGTCTTCGTCTTCAACTTCGTCCCTGACTTGATTGCTTGCTTGCTTGCTGACTCGACGTGCTAATGTTTTCTGTACTTTCCCTATATTTTTTTTGTTGTGCTGTCGTTTACTGCAACTTTTGCTTTGCATTTACCATGTTGCTGTCCTGCAGGACATGCCATAGAAATGCGTTTTGTCGTCTTTACTTAAGTTGAGTATTTGCTGCGTTGAGTTTTTTTTCTTTCTTCATTCATTCTTCACTTAGCAAGCACTCATTTTTTGTTGTAGTGTATAACGCCAATTTTTGCTTGTTGTTATTAGCTTAAGTTTAGTTGACTATAGTTTTGTTGTTGTTATTGTTGTCTGTCTGTTGGCCGTATTGCTCTTGTTTCTCTTGTTGCTGTTGTTGTTGTTTGTTTTTACTTATTTATTTAATGTCTTCTTCATCTGTTTTTCAAGTGCTCAGTTTTTGTTTGCGTTTGTCAGTTGTGACGTTTTTAAGTAATTTTTAATGACTACTTTTGCCCGTTGTGAAATATTCTTGCAATATTTGTGTTTCACTTTGTTGCATCATAATTGCATAAATATATTGTTGTAGTTGCTGTTTTTGGAAAAGTTTTGCTAACAATTCATTTTTACTTTTGAGCAAAGACTAACAAAAACTTTATAAAAGTTTTTGGCGCGAGAAATTATAAGCAAATGGCATTAAAATGTGCAAATAATTAAAAATCGAATGGAAAAATAAATGAAATGAGTTTGCAAAGAACATTTTTTTGGCAAATCGCAAACAATATGGCGCGAGGTTGACACATAGAGCGTATGTTGGTGGAGAAGGAAGGGCAGATAGAGACACAATTTACTTTGCCATAAATGGAATTAATTTAACTTTTTTTTTTCGTGTGCTTGCATGAACTTTTTAAATTGATGCCATTAAACGAATTTGATTTTAGAAGACACCTTTTGATTTTATCTGTGTTGTGTTGTTGGGATTTTTGATGTATTTATGCAGCTGACAACAAGCAACAAGTACAAAAGTCTATTAATAATTTAAAAAGTTCATTGATGCCAAAAATCAAAAACAAAAATTAAGAAAAAAAAAACCAAAATTATTGAATAAATGAATAAATAATTGAAGCACAAAGAAGTTGAGTTTAGCTGGTGCTACTCGTGGTTGTTAGCTTGGTTGCTAAGATTGCCGTCTGTTGTTGTTGTTGTTCGAATATGTTGCCGCACCACAGAATGTATCAACATCAGTTCGCAGCAAAATGTCAAACAAGATCGAGAAGCGTACACAAATTGAATTTGTGCGTAAGCAAACAGCATATCAAATAGACGAGCTAGCAACATGTACACTCACACACACACACGCACATCATCACTATGACCACCAGCTTTTGTAGATAACAACAATCTGTCACACACACACACACATGCACATTGTAAAGACGGGCGTAAGTCGCTCTTATACTTGGCATGTTTGCCAAATTGGTATATCGCATGAGTGTGTGTGTGTGTGAGTTTGTGTTTGTGTGTGTGTCATTTTTTGCTACCTGCGCAATGTGGGCAGTCAATCGACATCTACTGAGGTTCAAAGGCTCAGAAAAAATGACGCTTACATCAAATCTGTATGCATGTGTTGCGCGTTTCGTGTCTAATCCATAAACACACACTGAAAAACACACACATTGTGCAACAACAACAACAACAACAACATTTTTTGTGGTATTGCAAAAAAGAAAACAACTTTTTGAAAAAACGCCATGACTTGTAGAAAGTTTCCGCACTGTTGACGTTGACAGTTAACACGTTGACCAGGAAAAAGACCTCCCAAAAAAAAAAAAAAAAGTGAAGCAACATTCAAGGCTTTTCATATAAATCAAACAAAAATATGCGCACAACGACAAAAGTTTCGATGTTGTTCGCTGATTGAGAAACGCGTCAAAGTTTTCAAGCACTTATTATTGTACAGAACTTTGGCCAACTATCGGGCAAGTTGGTCAAGTCACGACCAACGTCAGCATTGTCGTCATCGTTGTTGTTGTTGTTGTTGATATTGTTGTTGACTAGACGTTGTCGCATATATCACAAAATTTATTAAACATGTCGCTTTTGTGTTTCAGCTATGACTGATTATCGCACACCAATGCTTATGACATGCGTCCTTGGGCGCGTTTAAGTTAACAAGAAGCTTGCATAATTGAATGACCGTTTGACATATTGAAGGTGTATCGAGTAAAGCACTTGTCAGTCTGCCGGACGTTGGACTTGCGTTTGTTGTTGGGGTAAAGGTTATCTTAAAGTTCGATCAAGTTATTTGGTCATTAATGGCGTAAATTTTATGTAATAAGTCAATGGAGTTGTTGAACGAGATAGAAAGAATGTTAGTTATTTATAGAAGGGGCAAGTGAAAGTGTGAGAGTAAAGGGAGCAAGTGATATTTCGTGATAAGGAATGAAGAACGCTAGAAGCGAGTAGGGAAGTGCCATCTAATTGTTGAAGGGCTTAGAAGCGAGGTGGAAAGCAATAGAAGATGACTGAAAACACGAAAGAACAGAAATCCAGAAGGATTTTAGTCAATTGAAGTTATTTTCAGTAAAATAAAAAGTCCTTAAATTATTAAATCAAACTAAACTAAATAAAAGAAACAATATTACAAATACATTTACTGTGCGCCCGAAGCTAATTTCTGTAACCTTTAACCTTATGCAAAACAATTACTATTAAATTATTCATGCGTATTTTCCCACAGGCCAAGTTTATGTGCGCTTTTGTATATTTTGGTTTTTGTTTTCTTTTTTTTTGTTTTACATTTGTTTATTTTATGCGTAAGTAAACAAAATAACCGGAAAGACAAGCAAACTATTTGCATTAAAATTGTTGATATTGAAGCATGTGAAACAAACACTTGCATGCTTTGTAAAAAAAATTATGTAAACGCAAACCCGCATTAATAATTTATATGTTGATTATTATAAAGGAGAGGAAATTAAGTTATAAGCGAAACAATAAAACTAATTAAAACGTAAATCGACATTGTTGCCAACACGTTGATAGCAATTGAAAAAGCAGTAAAAAAACAATAACAAAGCAACAACAACAGCCAGTACAGTTGTTACAGCAACAGCAGCAGCGATAATAATAATTCAAAATTAATGCACTATGCTCAAAACGCGTTGAATAGCAAAAGCAGCAGCAGCAGCAACAGCATTTATAAACAGAAATCACGTGCTGCTGGCGACAAGGCTGACAGAGAGAGAGTGAGTGGGGGAGGGGTCGGGTTAGGTGTAGCTTTGCTGTAAGCGTCCTCGCTGCTCATAGAGCTCATGGAATTTAGTTCACGCGTCTCTATGGACTACAGATTTATAGCCGTAATAAAAACATGACAATAATTCTAAATTTTGCCGTTAATAGTGATAAAATAACATCATAATGCCGCAACCAAAACCTCACGCAACACCATGAACCGCCAAGCCAAGCGTATTTAAGTGAAGTCAAGCCAACCAAAGCGACCGAAAAAAAGCAAAACAAACGAAGCGTCTATAATTGCAACGCCATGAGACTTACATTTTTTTTTTCCTATTCAATGTTGCTCAATAATGTTGTCAAATTAAATTGTGGTTTTTTTGTGCCGTCACTTTTACATGTCTCTTGTTTAGTATTATGCAAAAATTTAATACGGATTTGTTTGCATTACAGTGTTTTGCCTTAGGAAGACGCGATGTAATGGCATGTGTAATTTGTGCACAAATTCATATATCATGTTTTGCCAGCGATTCAAAAAACAAGAAAATAATATAAATATGGAAAAATGGCTTCTGTGTGTTGCACACAATACGCGATACAATGGCTTGAAATTTTCAATAACATAATCATTTAGCTGTGTTCGACGTGTCGCATGCATGTACGTAAAATCTGCGTATACTTGATTTTATTGCGATAACGTACACTCATTGATTTCGCTAGCAGAATTGTCTGACATTTTATTTGAGGCAAGAATACATAATTTGGTACACAATTATGTGATTATGTTTAGCAGCAGATTAATTATTGGAAAAATATAATAATAGAATAATTGCGCTATTCTGATAAGTCTATTAGGCACTGTTTATAGAAACATCATATTATATTGCAGGTAAATAGAATATTTAAACAGCATATTCTTATATGAATGAAATTATTCTTTTAAAAGCACTCCTAACAAATTTTTAGTACAGTTGATTGGATAAAAAAAGGAATTAAGCCTTGCTCGGTATTCTAATAAGAACCTCTTTGAACTCTATCCTAGGCATCGCGAAATAAGTGGGAGAAGTCACTCAACTCAATTGCGGAATATAATTTCATTAATCAGCAAATATGCTTGACATTAAGTAATGTATTTAATGGTATCTAAACTAATCTTGTCTTTGGTTTTGTTATTGTCCCTTTCGTCTGTTAATCCAATTTGTGGCACGTAATGACACACCGCGCGCTATTGTTGTGCGAGATTGTGCGGTGATCACTCAATTCAAACGAATTTGTGGCTGTCATGGTGAGCTGAGATTAGTTTACACATTGATTTGCATAAGGATAAACGCAATTGCAGTTGTGCGTTTCGTCTGTGGCATGAGAACTGCGCGTGCTTGCGGTGTTGCATTTGCCGAGGTCAACTGACTATGATAACCGCAACTGAGTTACTCAATGCACATAATTAATAAATGTTGGTTTCAAAAAACGGAACACACACAAGTAAGAACTCGATGCAAGAGCGACGACATGCGCCAAAATAATTGCACATATCAACGAATCACACCAAGGACATGCAGTTTTGAAACTGTGCCGTTGAAACACACGCAGGAATACGTGAGTAATTCATTTGCATATAAAGTGCGGCATTGTGGAGAGCATGGGTTATTCGAAACATTGGAAAATTCTCAATGTCATGGTAAAAGTGGGAGCTAAGAAATTGTGACTTATAAACAATAATGTATGGATCTTTTTTCTTCTTGAATATAGTTATTTAAGTCTACAGACAAGCTTGTCTTGTAAATGTCTAAAGACTAAAAGGAGTTTTTATTTTATCAACTCCTTTTGGCGCATAGACATGAAGTTGTGCAGTCGAACTAATCATTTATTTATAGACACCATTAAATCTTCCATTGAGGTCATGGCACAAACCCCATATATCTTTGTCACACATTATGTGGAATGTACTTATGAAAAAATATACAATGCCCATGTGCACATTTGGTTTATTTCTTTGTGCCACTTTTCAATGCACATGGGACATTGTCAAATTATTCGCTTCCTTTTTATTTCTTCGTATGAAATATATTCGAATCATTTGCCTAACAAATTTTTTTTTGCTCTGGCCTGCCTGCACTTTAACGACATGTAAAACTGGAACAAATGTCCTTGCGTCCATTATGCATTCGTTCGCTCGCTTGTACGTCAGTCTCACTGTCCATCTGTCCGATGGCCTGGCAGTTGGTTCGTGCAGCGTGCCATACAAACATAGAAATTAACGTTATGCCTGTTTGTACACGCAAGTCACTCGTTTTCACTTTTTTTCATTTACGACTTTGTTTTTCTTTTCAATGGACAATGAAATGTTCAAACCAAATATTCTATTCTCTTGGCTTGCCTCAAAATTGGGGCAATTGCTGCACTTACTATTGATGATGAAAGTGCCTTAAGTTCATATAACTGCAAAAATAAGGAAATTGTAATAAAGTTTGGTTAATTGTAAATTCAAAATTGCTGTGCGTAGACTTTAAAGTCTTTTAAAGACCGAAGTAATGAAAATAATGAGCGCGTGACACAAATTGATTTGATTTATTTTTATATATAATAAATAATAATATCTCAATCCCATTCACTTGGTAAATTAAGTTTTGTTAGTCAGCTTGTTCGACATTATGGATATGTGTTTATTTTAGAAAATACCTCCTTTATTGGAATATTTTATTCGTGTATAAACAATCGCAAAAACAAATGCGTTTTTCTATGTTTTTTGATTTAATTCATTATTTTTTTATATAAGCCAACGCTCAATTTCACACACTTAACCGTTTTCGCCACAGCAGAATTGCACTTCGCATTTGTCAGACCACAAAATGTTCGAAGAAGGTGTTTCTTTTGAATTCTCCCATAGACTTTTGCAACGTTTTATGTGCTAACATGTTTCAGGTTTGATGGTATACCAAAATTTAACGCTTTAAAAAACCAAACCAAACAAAAACAAAGCAAAGCAATTCAATTCGAGCATTGAAGCGCAGACATGAAACCTGAGCAAAAGGTATGCGAGATACGAAATACTTTGTTGCGCTTACCAGCAACTTGAATTGCTACAATAAAATCGATGACCACATTATGTGCGCCATCATTTCGACAACGTTGCCGTTGCCTTTGCCTTTGCCTTTGCTTTTACTCATGCCTTTGCGATTGCGTTTGTTCGCTTGTATTTCCTTGTATTTATTTTTTTCCCCCGTTTTGATTCGTTTCGTTTCGTTTGTTGGTTTTCATGTGGCAGGATTTCATGTTTAATGCCAATGGGATTGCGCTGGCAACTGCCAAAAATAATGTTTTTATGAGCTAAATTCAAAAAATCATTCAATACAAATTTTATACGTTACGTGCGCTGAATAAATGCTATCGATGATGTGCTACTTTGTTGTTGCTTACTATGCTTACTTTGTGGGCTTGCATAAGAGCAGAGGGAATGAAGCAGACTGTCATGGTTACGATGACGACAAAAACAGGCTTAAGTTGCCATGTGACTAACTCAAAGAATAGAAAAAAAAGTAAACGAGGAAAGAGAAAAAGCAATGCGGTGTTTTTGTATGATACGAAAATGGTATCTTATCTGCTGCTTTGTAGTGTATTATGTTGCCAGAGCTTAATTTTTATTTTGACTGCGATGCGTATTACTTGCCAACAACCAACAACCAACAACAAAAACAACATAAAGGTCGAGAGTTGCATTAGTGGCGTGGCCATAATAGCACACACACACACACACACGCACACACAATGAGATATTCTTGTGGGTGCCATAAGTAATCATAATCAATTCGTTTCAATTCAATTTCACTCAATGCTGCTAACTGACCAAAAGCAACAACTCAGACATTCGAACAACAAGAATTTTGTTGCCTTCATTGCCTATGCGCATAATTATTTCATAAGCTGACAGCTTATAATTTCTAACCTTAAAATACGTGTTGAGCTGAGCAGCTTACTTAAAGGCATTCAAACGCACACACGGCAATGCAATCTTGTTGCCGGCATCGAAGCACAAAATTTGCGTTGATTGCATTACAATTTGCGCTTGAATGCCGTGTCCGTGTCTCATGTCCGTGTCAAAATTTTCGGCAAGCAACTAAGTCGCAAGTCACTGCAAGTGCAGGGACATTATTTATTTACGCAAAAGCCAAACCAACAGAAAGTTATTTCTTATGAAAAGTGTAACCACAAACTTTATTATTTCCTGCCATTTGCTGCAACTATGCGAAGTATCTTTTGATATGCTAAATTGCAAATAGCGAGCAAGCAAGAAAGAAAACGAAAATAAAAGCCAAGTAGTTTGCAATATTTTGTCATATTCCACAAAAACCTCAAACCAATTCCAGTCAAGTGGCAAGCTGACCAACTTGTCATATCTGTCTATCTGTCTGTCTGTCTTTATAGCCCTACTGCACTGCTGTGCAGCGCCCACAAACATCAAGTAGAATATGTCTTTTTGATATACGGTACGTTAGCTATCAAAGCTGTCATCTTTAGGTCACAGTTCTGACAGTGCGCAAGTGTACTTTCAAGCAAAGGCAAGACTGAAAAATTGCAGGCAAAAGACTGTCCACCAAGAGCGTTAAGGACTACAAAATAATAGAGAAGAAGTGTGGAAGAAAGGAGGACATCAGCATGACATGCACCAAGGCAAGAAAATGTTTGTGTGTGTGTGTATGTTGGGTGTGTGTGTTGTGTGCACAAAGCGTGTCACTCAAGTTGTAGTTGTTGCACTTTTTTGTCTTCTTTCTTTCGTTTGTTGGTTTGCTTGTTTGTCTGTCTGTCTTTCTATTTCTCTGTTGATGTCGTTGTTGCAACGTTTTCTTCACTTACACTTTGATGGACTTTCCTTAGGTTGCGGTGTGCCGTTTGCCATGTTGTTCCGCCCGTCCGTCGGTCCGTCCGTTGTGGTTTATATAGATCAGTAGATTAGAGTGTATTGTCTAAAGTGTTATTACTGCATTGCAGTGATAGAGTATGTTCCAGCTGACAGCTGGGACGGCATGTGTCTGTCTATCATTGGTTGTGGTGGGCTGTGTCGGCACAGGCGCATGATTGTTGACAAAGACAAAGCGTCAGTGTAGTGCATAGCATATTTGTTAGTGAGCGATGAACAATTTTGGCATGACGTTTAAGTCATAAAAATAATTTTAGACAATCGTGTAGGCATGAGACTTGATCATGCTGAGTGGTTCTGTTGTTATGAATCAAGAATTGTCTTTATTGCTGTTAATAGAAAATTTATAGTTAATAGAAAATTAATAGTTTCGTTTCATTGAGTTCCAATGATAAAAAAATTCAAATACTGTTTGCCAATAGAGAAAATCTGCTGTCGTAACTTCATTATTAATTTCCATTAACAGAGTTACTTTGGTTTACTTTCTTTTTTGTCTTCTTTTCAGTTTGTCATAAATTCTTTTTTATTATTAAGCCTATCTGTCCAAGCATTTGTTTACGTTTATGCCCATTTAACACACTTGTAAAACGATCATAACCTCAAGTTAATTCTTTACTCGCCATTGCATTTATGACAGCTTTTTAAATCCTTTTCATTGATTTTATTATTATTATTATTTGCAAACAATGACAACTTCTTTTATTATATTTACAATACCCAAGCGTCATTTGAATGTAAAAAAAAGTTAATACCTTTTTTTCTGCTGTGCCATTTTCCTAGAAATAACGCAGAGCAAGAGAAAAAATAAATAATAAATAAATAAATATAACTTCTGTTACTGCAAACAAGGCAAGCAAGAAAAACAATATGAGAACTCATAAATATATTTTGCAAATATTTTGCAACTTGGTCGTTATGCGCCCATAAATTTTCATTTCAATAATAAAACTCTATAAATTTTAGTGAATTTATTTTGAGCGCCACAAAAAAAAAAAAAAACTATAATAATGACAAATATGCAATAAATGGGCACAACTTTTTCATTTCATTTCGTTGTAGTTGCACCTTTATTTGTTAGTTAATTAAAGTCATAAAAGGGAAATAGAACAAAAACAAAAACTCGTACAATATAAATTACACTAGTCAACATGAAAAAGCTTTGTGAAAATTTGTGCACATTTGACTTATAAAACAATTTTTTTGTAAATTTTTTCTGCTGTTGGTTTTGTCATATATCTGTGGAAACATTAAAAAGACCTATGTTACATGTTACAATTAAGGTACATGCGTCAGTTTATCTTTGATGTTGGCATAAAATAACTTAATTTTCACAATGGTCGGCAAGTGTTAGTTCGGAAAAACAAAACTTTCTTTTTTTGTCATTTAAATTTGTTGAACTAAACAAAAAAAGTTTGCTAATAGGGTTCACAGAACACACAAACATACACTCACATTGGACACACACAGATACAGATTTAGCGATATAAGTACATACATACATACATAGTCGTAATCGTGGGGCATTGTGGTCAACAGCAAAATTATAAATAATTGATTTAGCAATAAATGAAGTTTTGTGCCTGAGGATTTTACGACTAGTATTATTTTTATAATGGCTTAATGCCAACAATGCAAATAATCGCAGTTATATATAAATGTACAGTTGAAATGTCAGAGATAAAGAGCGAGATAGATATAGAAGATAGATACAGACAGTGGCACAAATATTGGTTGGTACAGAAAATACATGGGAAACAAAAATAAAAAAATAAATAAATAAAAAGTATTTGTGCGGCTTGACATTATTTTGTTGTCGTTGCTGTTGTTATTGTTTATGTTGCTTTGGTTGGTTTGTAGGCAGTTTGGATTTGCTTGGCGGTTGACTGACTTTATCCTTTCACTGGTTTTGCTTGCTTATATTTGTTGGACAAAAAAAACAGCACACGTTAAATGTTATATTTTATTTAGCGCACTCATAGTTGGTTATGAAAACTTAAAGTTACTTTATTTAAATATGCAAACGAATATTTACGAAAATTTGTTTATAAATTTATGTGTTAATATGTTAGTTGAACTCAACTTTGTAAAGCTAACTTTATGAGTTTGGATTTTAATTAAATTTGGTTGAAACTGCAGTAACGCAATTAAATGTTAAATGATTGCAAGTCACAGTTTATGGTAATTAAGCATGCGTGCTTGACAGTAAATGCTTATATGTTTTTGAAAATGTACACTTGAACATTTTTTAGTACTTAAACAGAAGCAAAGAGAAACTAAAGTTCTGTTGTAAGAAACGACTGAACAGATTTTCAGAGATCTCGATTTTTTGGCTACGCACCAAGAACCCTCAGGATATCCGAATTTCTGTTAAAATTGAGAAACTCAAATAACACACTGCGCTAGAAAGTATGCTACACAGCACTTAGCAAACAAATATTTACACAATTTCATTTATTGTACACAACGACAACAACAACAAACCATAAATATTCAAAAAATAAGCCGCTTGAAATATTTGCAGCATCATTTCCTCGAAAAAGTCTTTTGAAAGATTATAAGAAGAAAGCGGAGGCAAATGCAAATGGAACACAATTAAAAGCAGCTTAAGAGCGCCACTTTTTCGTGAGAGGTTTTAAATGAGCTGTCATAAAATAAATTGTGTAGTGTATTTCTATGTAGTGGCAACCAAAACCAAACGTTTACCAATTAGGCAACGTTTTTTCTGTTAAACTAAGCAAAAATACCATCTTCTATACGAGAGCACGTTTTAATTGTTAGCAGTAAGAATTTTTGGTATGCGTGCTTATAACCAAAATCATATTTCAAACAATTCTACAACGCCTCAACATTTTTGTGAAAGGGGGTTGGGTGAGCAGATAATGTCCGGCAAACATAAAAAGTCCATTAAATCACATGAAAGTCGACTTTCAACTTAATACTAACAATTGTATAGAAACGTGGTAATATTTAAAAGTATCTTAAATAAAGGTATTCGCATATGTGAAGTAGATGCTCAAATTGCCAAAAAAACACACACACACAAGCACAAACAAAAAAAAAAGGCAGGTAGTCTTGTAGGTGTTATTTGACTATGTAAATGTGTGCTTGTCTGAAGTACACCTACAAAAAACACACATACATATAAATTGTGTAAAAGATGTGCTGATGAACCGACTTGTACAGATAGACGGACAATAGCAAAAGCTATAGTCATCTACACACATGCTAACAAACATTAGTATGCAAATATTAAGGCAGACACACACACACACACACACACACACGCACACACACGCACACATATGTGTACAAACTGACACTTTGTGCAAACACAGCTGTCGACTCAACTCATTTAAGCTCAACCTGACCTAAGACGACCTATAAAATTTAGCTTGGTTCACATGCGAATTTTATTTTTTCTTTCTTTCTCTTTTTTCATATACAAATACGAGTGTGAATGTGCAAATAAAATACGAATTTACATTTTCTTAATTTGTATAGACTTAGTTGCCTTTCCTTTCACTTTGTCCTCTCGTGCACTGTGCGGTGTTTTCTTTGTGACCCATAACAATAATCAACATCAGACAGGCTTGGTTTTTTTTACGTTTCTTTCACTTTTGTATATTTTGTCTATATTGAAAGTATTCTTTTGTACTTGTTACTTTTGCGGTTTTATTAAGTTGACTCATGTAGAGAAGTGAGTACATTGAAAAAGTGTAACTTGTTTGCATTTGTTAGATTTGGGGCACAAATTTATTAAAGAGTTTTGCTTTAAAACAAAAATATTCTTTGCCTTATCTTTTTACTTTATTTAATATTTATGAGGACTTAAAAGAGATTAAAGTCTTGAATTGAGTATTTAAAATTTAACTCAGAAATAAATATAAATTTTATAAGTTATTTCTTTCAGTGTCTTGTGAGCATTCATAAGCCCAAGTCTTTACTACCTGATTGCACAATCTTAAATATAAATCGTATTTATTTCGTAACAATTTCTTAAAGTTTCTGTTATTATTTTCTTATTTTTATTTTTATTTTTAAGCCGCATAGATGCCTCAGTCCTTTTCTTTGAATCTGGGAAACAATTTCGGCAATGCTCACACCGGCATTAAATGTATTTGTGGGCGTGGGTTGAAAATACCCTTTTTGTTGTTTGGTTTTCGGTTCTTAGTAATTCTTTGCTTCGTTCAACTTACAACTGCAACAAAGAGTTGACAAAGTGCTCTATTTTTCTTTGAATGTTGCTCGTGTGAACTTTCGTGTTAATTCCACTACATTTTTCTTCTTAATGTCTCAAAAAGAAAAAGTTTCCTTTGCTAAAATACCTGAAAAAGGTGTTGCAAACATGTTCACACTTTCTTACTGAGCTCCGGCAACAAAATGCTGCTGGTTCTCGCCTTGTTTGCACTTTGTCGCGGACTACACTGCATTAGGCCACTAATGCACTTAAATATGTTTTAGCCTCATTTTCAGCTGCTGCAGCGTTACTTGTGGACAACATTGACTTGAGTGTGTGTTGAGTGTGTGGCACAACAACAAGAAGCACTCAACTCACTCAAACAATTATACAAGCAAAGGCGTGAAATCGATCGTTGCTTTTGGCTTTGCCATCATCAAACTTGAGTTTTTCATCTGTTTTGCTGTTCAATTCTCTCGGCTTGTTTGCCATTTGCAACAACACTTCCGTTTGCTGTTTTTACCTTTCGCTGCGCTTTGTTCATGCCTTTCGCAAGTAGTATGCCATGTTACTTCAATGGCTGCTGCAACATGCCTCCAAGCGGCGTTGCATTGGATTCCATTTGGTGGTTGTGTGCTTTGACGCTTTTTCTTTTGCTCTCCGCCTTTAAAAGTCTTCAGTGTTTTCTTGCTTTTGTCGCTTAAACAGCGCAGCTTCTTTAATGCGCTTAAAAAAGTTAAATCGCGGCTGCTTATAGAAATACGCTTGCAATTGTATCTGCAATTGCTTTGTTGGTACTTTTGTTAAAAATTGTTAGAATGTATAAAAATATGCGCTCGAATGAAGTTTTTTGTTCATTATCTGAATGCGTCTTATAGCCCATTTATGCGACTGTTTATCGTTTTAACTCAAATCGGTTTAATTTAAAACAGGGGGTATTAGTCTGTTTGCAAGGCAGATATATTTAATGTGCTTATTGAATAAGATGTTCCTTGGATTGCTTATCTTTATGGTTTATCAACGATCATGAGCAACAACTAAGCTTGTTGTCGTCTCTTATTGTACAACATTAGCATCAATGAGAGCACACAAATTTTGTTTTCAACATGCCAACAATTCGCTTCAAAGAAATGAGAGAATTTTTACTTGAATTTCAACATGAATTCGTTTTGACAAATAAGCCGTTATGGCTGCACTATCAAATGACATATATCAAAGCATAACGGAAACTTATGATGACAACGCGCATAAAAAGCACTCTCACGGGCGACCGAACTTTGCACACCTTGAAAAGTTTTTGTTGTAGTTTACCCGCGATGCGACTAACTGCAAGTGACGACAGTGACATCGATGTGGGCAGCAGCAGCACATAACTTAATAACGAAGCAATTTGCGTGCCACCGGAAAAAAAATGGAAGAAGTAAAACCAAACCAAAGAACAACAAAAAAATTGTTGAAGGCAAAGATAAAACACAGGTGAATGTTGTCAGTGCCGCAGCAGTTATGCCTTTATCTTTTTTTTTGTATGTCAAATGGTATTTTGTGCTTTTGTGCGGTGAAGTGCGGGGTTCGTTGCTAAAAAGTGGCAGCAGCTGCAATCAAAAAAAAGATAAATTGAAAAACGAAATATACACAAATTTATTTGAGCTTGTTATACGCTTCACGCAATATAAGGTACTATAACTTTGTCATGAAGTTTGTAACACTCAGAAGGATACATCGTCGAACTATTTTCATACAAAAAAATTAGCATGTACCGCCTACTAATATCTCTGGAACCCACTGATTCATAAGATGAGATAAAAAGAGCGCGAAGAGTGTTTAATCTTCGGCAAGGCCGAAAACAGTGTGCCTTCTGGATATTTTTTGTTTTTGTTTGTTATCGAAAAGACAAAAAAAAAGGAATGCAGCAAAGTGCAAAAGAATGCAAACTGTGAAATTTATTTCGTTTACAGTCGCAATTTTAGTGTTTGTGCTTATGTTTGTGTGCTTACAACCAAAGGCCCGCTCATTTTGATCGGCATACTTTCAGTTACTTTTGTTGTTCCTCTCTCTCTGTTGCCATCGACCACTACAAAGTGGAAAATGTGGTTAAAAACCGCAAAAGAAATAAATTACTTTTGCTTCGTTGGTATTCGTTTGCTTACTCTTTCACTCTCTAGCTATCTGTTCGAACGTCATCTTTGCACTAACTATCTAACTATGCATATTGCGAGAGGCCGGCAGAAGAAAATTGCAAGCAACAAGAAAGAAAGATACATTTGTTGTTGTTTTTGTTTTGTCTGTTTCTTAGCTACGTGACTAGTTGAGCGTGCCTCGCCATGGCTTGGCTGTGCAGCAAGCTTCAAATTGAAAACTTCCGCTCTTGGCTGATACTGCTCGGCTATAACAGCTTTGAGGCATTCATGCTGTGCACGCCTTGTATCTTTTTGGCAGCCTTTATTGTTTTTTTTTTTTCGTTTCACATTTTTTTTGCTTTCGCCACTGATGCATGTGGCCATTTATCTAAGCATCTTTCTTGTGGCTTTTTTACTGACTAGAAGCTGAATTTTTTTCTATTCAAGTTCATGTTTATTCATGTCTTGCTTTGCCTTTTGCGCCTACGAAATACTCGCGTGTTGTTAATAAAGCAGTGTGTGTGTGTATTAGAAATTGCAGCGCCCAAAGGATTCGCCTCACTTTATTGATGTTTATTTCTTCTTGTTGGAATTTTGTTATTAACTTTTGACATGTGTTTGTGTTCGGTTTTAATGAGTCACTTATGTGATATAAAATACTTTAGTGACACTTAGAAAATATGCTTCAATAACATTAAATTTCATCTAATTTGAATTATGACACAAATAGTGTTGAATCTTTTCGACTCGTTTTTTGAGTATTTGCCAAGTTTTGCTGTTGTTGTTGTTGTTCGTACGTTCTATGTGTCTTGGCCAGACAGTTTAAATGTCTTGGCAACAAAATTTTTGACAATATTCTTAAACGTTTTATGATATCATTTCCATTATGAGTTTATTTTGTCTCTATGTGAAAATTATACTATTTTCTGCTTTCTATTTTGGCATGTGGGAAGAACTTTGAATAGTAGAGGCATTGCATTGGACAGGAGTTATGTTGTCTCAATTTGCTGAACATGGCACTATCATCTTTTCACAAAGACTTGATGATATTTTAGGGCATATAAACTTAAACTTCATCTTTGCAGCTGTCTAGCTCTTACGGTCCTTAGGAGCACAACAATAATATACTATCTTAAAGAATTTCTGCCCATTCTACTACTAAGGATAGCCTTGCTCTATGTGAGACTCTTAACCAACTTTACTTAACAATAAATGCTCCAATATATTTTACTTTATAAATTTGTTCCAATTAATTTTCTAGTCTGTTGCAGAATTAAAATTGAGCGTTTTTTATACAACATTCATTCAAACCAATCGCTGATTTTTTGCTCTTTGACTGTTGACCATAAAAAACCTAATTAACTTTTAAATAAGCAACTTGTTCAAAGTGCTGATTAAAAGGCAAAAGGTGTTGTCACCGCCGCTGATAAAATTAAATGATCGCTGACCCAACCTTCCTTATTATTTATGCTTGAGTTGACTGTTAATGATGCGTATTCATGTACCGCCATTGGCGTGAAGTTGCGAATTACATGCTTCGAGCTTGTAAAATTTATTGTCGTCACAAATATTATGTAAATAAGTTAGGAAGCAGAGAAGAAGTGCGGAAACCAAAGAAGATGCTCTTTTTATCATTGTTAAAGTTGTAAATCTTGTTCGTTTGCCATTAATTTTACGCAATTTATAATAATCGACAAACGAAATTGAACGCTTTCGGCGCCGTAAGGCTTCTCTGTATAAGTGTCTGTATATATATGTGTGTGTGTTTGTGTGTGTGGCAGTCAAAATTGCAAAGCTTCGCATTTGTTAGCATTTTCTAGTCAAGTCAGCGCTTCTAGCCCATGGACAATGAACGGCAGTCTTAGTATCGTTACTAAAAATGATTGCACATGAGCAGCGAAGTCAATGAAGGCACATTGCCTTAGGGCTGGCTGCCTTACAAACGGAAGTGCAATGTTGCATTGACATTTCCGCTACGTAAGGCGCTTTTAGTGCCGAAAGTTATGTTGTGCACTCAGTCGACTCGGCAGTGGCAATTGTGGGCGTTAAGGCGTGTCCAATACCGAGTTTTTTGTCGGCTTACTTTCGTTTATTGGCTTAATTTAAAAAGTTTCCTTCGCACACTAACTTAAATTGGCTTTACGGCAAGCAAAGCGTGCGCCTAAGTGTATGCCATGATTTTAAGATTCACTGTGAAATTCAAAAGAAAAATAGATTAAATGAAGCATTCAAATCAAACTTCGAAAATGTTCGCTCGCTATCAGTTTGAGTTATTTTACTTATCGAAGTTGTTGGTTGATTTTTTGCTTGGTTTGAGTTCTATTTTTTCACTTTTTTCAGTATTTTTTTTCTGTTTTGTTTGCTTCTTTGCTGATGTTCACTGCACGCTTGAACATTTCCGGCGTCCTTGCAACAAAACGGAAAAGCGCTTAATGCGCACAAATGAAGAAAATTTCCGATTTTAGTAGCAAGGCTGCGTGGCAACATCGAAGCAAGACAGACAGAAAAAAAGCAGAAAAAATTACGAATAAAAAAAACGAACGCAAAAACAAAATCTTTGAATTGCTGCGTAAGTGAAAATGAAGATAAAGATGTCCTTTTTATAGCGTGGGCGAGTGGGCGCAACACTGTGAGAGTGTGTGCGGTTGTGTGTGTGTGTGTGTGTGTGTGTGTGAGTCGCAGTAATGCGATGCGAAGTTGCGGAAATAATTATTTTAATTGTGCACATAAATAAAAATGGAAAAGACTTTCAGCTTTTGTCTTTTTTCTGTCCTTCGTTTGCTTTGTTTTTTTTATTTTGTTTTTTTTTTTTATTTTAAAAGCGCTTAACAATTATTACTGTTATTATTACTTCCGTTTTCATTGAGTTTAGCTATTATAAATTTATTATTTCCATTTAAGTATTTAGCGCAAAGTAAGATGAGTGAGTGACAAAAACGAGATAAATGTTTTAAAGAATAATTAGAATGAGTTGAAAGCATGGGCAAAATGGTGGGCACAAAAACTTGCAATTAATCACACTTACATACATTATTCATTAATTATAGGGTATTGATGTTAGAACGATTAAAAGTATGCTCTAATTATTTATGTGCTTTGATTTGAGATAAGCACAATTTCCGATAAAGTGATTTTGCAATGATTATTTCCATTCAATGAAATGTAGTAATATAAATAAAGCTTTCTGTGTTTATTACATTATTTTAACATCAATTACTCATACATTACTTGGGCCCATACAATCTATAAAGCAATTTATGTTTGCATCACGATTTCAAAAACAAGTGCTGTATGAATGTGTATTGTGTGTGGACCAAACAAATATTTGAGCTCCTTAGGTTACAAACTTTGTAGTGTTAAGCTCTAATGTGACATCAACGAAAATCATGCTGCTTAAAAGTATGCTTTATTTTATACATTTATTGATTGGACATCATTTTATTAATTTAAACTTATTGAGCTGTAAAACAGAACCCATGTTTCTGTTTTATTGGTTTTCTCTCGAAATTATTACAAAATTGAATACAACATGTTACTTTCATAAAGTCTTTTTCTTATTGATTTCATAACAATGTTTGACACCCAACAAAATCAAATATCAAACTCAACAAGTTTGTTGTTTCGTCATGAGTTTCAAAAATTGTTATGCGAAATTAAACATGCTTTTGCTTTTTTCATTTCAATTTATGTCGATTCCTTTTGACACTCATTTTATTTATGCAAATTGAATGGCGGCGCGTGGCGGCACCAGCCAAACAACAACATCAACTAAATAGTGTCTCATTCATTCACGCCGCTTGTCAGACATGCTGTGCCAGTGTGACAGAATTTTATCAACAACAACAACCGACACACCATCAAAGCCTAAACTTGTAGCACTTGAATGTACGTAGCCGCCGACGACAAAGAAGTTTCAAGCTAATAAAGCAAAAGAAACTCCCTCGTCTTGGTGCTGAATTAAACTTTATATGGGCAAGCCAAGTGGCAAGTGGCAAGAGGAAACTCAAAGGCAGAAAGTAAAGATTGACGGAAGACAGCAGGCAACATTTGGTAGCATGCAAAGTTATGCCGCTTAGCTGGTAAATGTCTTCATCAGCGTCAACTGATGGGGAGCTTACGTAAATTGCCGCTGCTTAAGCTCCTGTTGCTGCCAGTTGAGTTGAGTTGACTTTAAGCTTTTATAATTTGCTGCAATTTCAGGTGCTTAACATTTAAATTAGTTGTTGATTAAATTATGGCACAAATTCAAAAAAAAAGGCCTTAAACTTTTTACCAAATAAAGTTTTACCTTTCCTGCCAACTCATCATAGTTGTTTCGTTAGTTTATTTCTTAATTTGTTTGCCACTTCGCTTTTAGTTTTGTTTTTTGCCTCGTGCATGTTAACTTATTCGCTCGTCGTTCGGCATGTTCCATGCTACAATTCATAAATATTATTACGCATACGCAGCGTAATGCATTTCGAAGTGCAACAGCAGCTTGTTCATTTTGCATTGCATACCTGCAGGCGTCTCCCGCTCTCACGCTCTCTCCGCTTTTACACACCTGCATTTGCTTTGCTATGGCAAAACTTTTTCACTTTGTTAAATTAAAACTTCTTTTTTGTAGATGTGTGCAACTTGAAGTTTTTAATATTTTCATTTGAAATTATTGTTCTTGCACTTTTAATTTTAGCACGAATGCACTTCACTAAATTAAACAACTTTGCTGAATTTGTGTTTTACTTTATTTTTCATTTGATAACCAAAAAAAAAAAAAAACATTTTAATAAAATTTCAAATATTTGTGTGCGCATAGTATTTTTTTAAGCCGTAAGTTTAGCATGGCACGAAAAAAGGAAAACAAAATCAGCGGCTTATCTTGTTTTGCCATTGTAATTCAATGCGTAAATCAGCTTAAAATATTATGTAATGATTTGTTGTGGCTAAGTTCCTTTTTTTTGCTAGTTAAATTGCGTGCTTTTGTAACATTATGACGATAAATATGTAGGACGCTTAGCAGCTTAAAAATTTCACCTTGCTCAGTGCTTTACTGCCTGCATTTCATTGAAAGGTTTTAGTTGATATTTCGTACTGCAAAACAAAAAAAACTGAAATACAGTTTTATTAATTGTTTAGTGATATGGAAAAGCGCAAGAGCGCTGAAATATTTATAAAAATATTTTGCTTTGTGTCAATATATTTTTATTTTATTCTGGGCTTTGTTACGTTATCAAAGCCTACTTTGCGGCGCTTACATATGCGTGTGGGTGTTGTTTTACAACTTAAAATGTTATTGTAATAAAGAAAGAAACAACAGAGAGAATGAGACTAAAACTTATTTCTAATGCCTTTTAGCATTGAATGTAACAAAGCATTTTATGGAATTTACCTCATGTCTATACTTTTAAGTTAAGATATTTAAATTAGGGGGGACAGAATAAAAATAACTTTTATGATTTGTTTAAAGCTATTCCAAAAATACTCGCATAGCGTGATAATTTATGAGACAAGTCTTACAATTCACACAAATGTCCGTATTAAAATAGGGACAACACCTTTTATAAGGTTTCAGACAAGAGTGTCATTATGCTTTGTTTTATATATTCTTGCCTACATTTTGTCTCACATATAAGCAATGAAATATTGTAATACATATTAAAGAAACTACAGTGTATTTAAATACAAATATTTTGGTTTATTTAATGAAAGCAACGAAGTGTTTTTCTGCCACATGCTTCATATTGTAACCTCAAAGTACGCTTTGAGTTTTCTTCACTGTTGTTTTGTGGCGCATCATTACAACATTAAATAGAACGCCTCAAATACGAAAATGTTAATTTGTTTATACAAAACTCGACAATTTACGCGTTGCCCCAACATTTTGCTAACTAATTTAATATACTTATGTGTATATATTTTTCCGTTTTGCTTGCGACATTTTACACTTGGAGTCGCCACAATTTGAATGTTGACTTTGCGCATTTTGCTGTGTTGACTTTCATGCGCGTAATTATTATGTCAACAGTTTCGTGTCGCGTTGTGACTTGGGCTTCTTTTTAATATATGTACATTAATACATATATAAACATATACTTTTTTCATTTATTCTATACCTGCCCTTAATAAACAGCTAAGTACGAACACAGATACAAACATATTTATGTATATAAAGTAACACCCATGAAAGAAGCGCCGCCGACGACGACTAAGCAATTTTTAATGAATACTCTCACATGCATAAGCATAGTTTCGAAATAACGCTAATATTGCTGACACTCAGTCTGTCTGTCCGCCTGTCTGTCGCCCTTTCTGTGTGTTTCGTGCGTTTGGTGTTGTTACTTTAACTGCTAAACCGAATGTTCATGCTCATCATCATTTCTGGTTTTAATTTACCTATGGCGCCCGTGCGTATGCAACACAAAATTTCGGTTTTTTAATGCTTTGCTTACGAGAGCAAAAAAGTGCTCATGTTTCAAGTGCGCTTACGTGTTGCGGTCTTAAGTTGATTTGAGTTGTGGTTTCATGTTTGCCGTGCTTTTTGTGCGTAGTGAAATTATTTATAAGTCATATGCATTCATTATGTTTTGAATTAACATAAAATAGCTGATGTTAGTTTACGTAATACTTACAATAAATTTTCAAATTTTATTTCAAACGCTTTTTCGATCAAAGCATTTGTATTCATACCTCTTAACTTTCAAATAAGTTTTCATTTATGTTATTGAAAAAAAAGTACGCACATATGATTCGCCAACCGACGGCGAAGTTCACCAATCGTTCCAAGGGGGCACAGCGTGAACTCGGCGCAGTACGCTGCCAGTTCGCTTCGCCGGAGTGTATCAACCCACCCGGTAGTCACCATTGCCGCTCCTTCTGGGCGCAATTTAACCACTTCAAATTTTCACTTTAATTTGTGTTTTATTTCGCTCAGGGTCCCTGCTCGGGCGCCAATGTAAAGGACTCCCGGTTCTCGCCCAGGTCTTTAGGCTGGGGCAACTCAAAAGATTCCAGGTTGCCGGCTTTACAATAATTTGTATTTGTGCCGGACACCTGAGCGCTGCCAAATAATGGACACACAAGTTAAATTCGTAATTTGAAGTAGGTTTTATTTAAATGCGAAAATGTGTAAATCGACTTAAGCACTAATTTAGATGCTATTTGCTGCCGCTGGTTGTGGGGAGTCGTCCTCCACCCTCGTCTTGGTTGTCGTTCCGCTCAGATGCTATTTGCTGCCGCTGGTTGTGGGGAGTCGTCCTCCACCCTCGTCTTGGTTGTCGTTCCGCTCACCCCACTGGACTCCAAGTTGGGCCGCTCCTGCTGCGAACCGCTGATGCTCACGTCTGCGCAAGTCGGATGGCCTGTTCACCTCGACTTTGCGCCACACACGTAGCTTCAGGTCGCACCCAGTCGCCCGTTGCGGTTCCTAGAGTTAGTTGGCGCGGTGAATCTTCACCAGCTGCCGCTTCGACTAACGCAAAGAACTTGTGTTTGTAGTTCCTCCAGTGTCGGCGTATTAACGCGCCACTGGTTACTCCAGCTAATGCCTCGAAAGCTTACCCAGCTTTGGTCAGTCTCGCCTGCAGCTAAAGTGAGCGCTTCGGTTCTGAGCAAAGGTTGTGTTCCTTTTGTCCAAACAAGAAGAGAAGAGAGCTATGCTCGCCAAAAACTGACTTGCCTTATTAAATGCTGCCTTAACTACTTGGGAATTGCAAATTCAACCAAAGCTATTCTGCTGGCGCAAATACTTCGTCAATCAGGCCTGCGCCTGTCCGTCCCAACTGGCTGCAACGCCAACCGTCGCTTAACACGCGGTAGGCGGCGCCAAGAAGAACGCAACGCTTCAAATGCTAAGCAAAACACAACGTTCAACTATTTTCGCAACCACTGTGGCGACTTCTGTCAGCCTTCAGCGACGTCACTGCCTCACACTGCCTTTTGTCATTGGCTGTGCTTACGAAAAGGCAAAGCAGCGCAGTTGTGTACGAAGACAACTGATCATCCACCGCTGTTGTGTCATTGACCCAGAATAAGCCGCCAAACGCCAGCATTTGCCTATGCTTGCGCTCAACTGCCGCTACCACGCTTTGTCGTACAGCCGCCTGTGTCAATCGTCCTTATTGTTGTTGTTTGTCGGCAAGCGAACCATGCGGATCAGTGTAGATCTGTCGCGCCAAACACATTATGCGTTGAACTGACGATCCGTCATGCTGACGCCAGCGTCAGTGACAACGCTCATGCTAAGTACCTGCTATTGTTGTTGCTGCACCCACGCCAACAGTCATAAAACTAACCGTCATAAAACGCAACAACAACAAGCATAGTCGTACTTTCTGCATTCCGTTTCCACCGTCACTTTCGCAATCTGGCGCATCCGCAACAACAACAACCACGCTGGCTTGCTTACTCCAAATATTACAACAACTTATGTTGTTGTAATTTTCGGCACAAGTACGCGCTGTTAGCCTCAACACTTTGTTGTTGCGCGGTAATCACCCTCGCAACGCAACTTAATCGAGTGCGGCCGCTAATCAGCGCCGCTAATCAACGTCGATGACTTATATGCAGTCG
>JBAMBP010003146.1:600000-812404 GCA_037044515.1 Phortica magna | reverse complement strand
AACTGAACGAAGTAAGATGCACATAACTCTATGTATTGCTACTTATTTTTCTATTAACAAACCTAGCCTAGTTGCCAGAATAGGGCCTTCCATTAAGGTAATATAACAATCGTGCTCACGAAAAAAAAACCTTAAACTGAAAGAGAAGCCAATAAAACACTATAAAGTTTTTCATTTATTTATATCTCTCAATCGCTTTTGGCGTTCAAACAGTAACTTTTTAAATAAGTGAGAGCAAATGAGAGAAGCAATAAAACGGACCCCATGAGTCCGTGGCCTTTAATCTTACTCACAATCAGAAAAAGAAGGCAACAGTTCTATTTTGTTTTGTGCAAAAAATGCTCGACTTCACGGCAAAGACGAAAGAGTAACTACAATTTTCATATTTTGAGCATTGCGTTTGCGATAAAGAGATTTTCAAAAGCGCTCCATGATAAGTATAAATTTGTTTATATATACAAATTTATTTACTTATATTTGAGCTCTGGTTCATGTTATTAAATATTTAACACAAAAAAATATTTAGTTCGTTCCGATATTTCTATGCGAGTGGGAATATAAAATGAAAAAAAAAACAGCTGTAAAAATGTTTTTTCTTATATTGACGATTGTTTGTTGTGTTCTTCAGTGTAGTAACACAATAAAAGACAATGAGTATTTTTGTTTTAACTCCGATCATGAGTACTTTATTATTCAAGGCTCAAGTCCAGTTCCAAGTTGCTCAAAACCAACTGACATAAAATTTAATTGTGACAGTTCATTAATCAACAATAAAAAATATATAAAGGTGAAAAGCTGTAATAATTTTAGTGAGCCAACGGGAATAGAAATATTGAATTTTTTGAAACTCGCAAATACAGAAAAAATTGCTTTTCATGACAGCCAAATGTTTACAAGTAAAATAGAATACAATGTGAGCATTGAAAACGGAACGCAATCTTTGGAAATGTTGTTTTGTAAAGAAATAGTAGATGAAAACATCTTTGAAAACTATCAAAATCTCAGTGAATTGAATGTTCAATCAATATACCCAACAAGAGTGTCAAATAATCTTTTTCTGAACTTGAAACAGTTGAAAAATCTCATTTGGCATAGTGAAAATAACATTGTTTTTAAACGCGATGCAATCAAAGATTTACCTAAATTGGAAAGTGTTACAATACAATTTGGTTATAAAAAACAAAAGGGATGTGACAAATTTCCATTGAAGTTTCACAATATGAGTTTGCTTAGAGAAGTAAGCCTTCAGTGGATATTTGGTAATTGCATTACGGACGATTTATTCAAAGGCGCACTAAATCTGGAGACTATTGAGATTCAACATAATGGATTTGAATGTTTGCCAAGTCCTTTATTCGAAGATCAACTAAGTTTAAAGCATCTTGATTTGCGTTACAACAGTCTAGAGGAAGTTCAAAGTGAAATCTTTGCCAATTTAATAAAGTTGGAATTTTTGGATCTATCTTCTAATTCAATTCGACAAATCGACTGGTAAGCTTTCAACTTGAATCAACTTAAATTAGATGAAAAATTGCTTGTGTTTCTTTTCTTTTATTTTTAAATTTTAATTTTTTGTTTTCTGTAGGTCATGGCCGCTTTTGGCACAATTAAAAACTCTTCGATTAACTGACAATACGAATGAAAATATAATAATTAACTCCCACCTGAACTCAAGCAATTTGGTTGGGAATAGTTTCAAACTAAATTTCGAGATATTTTGGCAATGAGCAAATAGCAATTCTCTAAAATTTTCCACATAGAAAACGAAAAGAGTGAAAGAGGAAAATAATGAAAAACACAAAAAAGAAAATGAAAAAAAAAAAAAACAAGGAAGTGGCAGTAAAAGAAGAAGCATTTTGCTTGTAACAGTCCAGTGTTAATGGCTCAAACGAAGAGCAGCCAAATTGTTGAGGCGGGGCATGATGGCTGTTCTTTGGTGTTAGCTATTTAGAAATTTATTGAGCAAACAAGAGATTTATTAATGCGAAAATTTGCAACATCAGCTTGTGGGGGCGTCAGCGACGGTCGCGTGTACAGGGTGTTGTTTTGTTGCGTCTGTCACCTAACTAGAAAGTGTTGTCACCCGTGGGAAAATGTTTTAATAATTTGCACAAAGTTGCGTTGACACTTTGCGCAAAGTCGCACGTGTGAAGTATAGATATATGGATAAAGTATAGATAAATATGAGCTATGAGCAGAACTTGGCAATCAACAAGCAAATTTTGAGGTGACCCACACAAAAAAGTAATGTTGATTCTATACTCTTTTATAAAATATTATATTAAAATTAAACCACAACACTATTAATCTCTGTTAGTATTAACATTTTATTTGTTGAAATACATAAATAATTACAATGCCAAGGTACCTACTTATTTTTCTATTAACAAACCTAGCCTAGTTGCCAGAATAGGGCCTTCCATTAAGGTAATATAACAATCGTGCTCACGAAAAAAAAACCTTAAACTGAAAGAGAAGCCAATAAAACACTATAAAGTTTTTCATTTATTTATATCTCTCAATCGCTTTTGGCGTTCAAACAGTAACTTTTTAAATAAGTGAGAGCAAATGAGAGAAGCAATAAAACGGACCCCATGAGTCCGTGGCCTTTAATCTTACTCACAATCAGAAAAAGAAGGCAACAGTTCTATTTTGTTTTGTGCAAAAAATGCTCGACTTCACGGCAAAGACGAAAGAGTAACTACAATTTTCATATTTTGAGCATTGCGTTTGCGATAAAGAGATTTTCAAAAGCGCTCCATGATAAGTATAAATTTGTTTATATATACAAATTTATTTACTTATATTTGAGCTCTGGTTCATGTTATTAAATATTTAACACAAAAAAATATTTAGTTCGTTCCGATATTTCTATGCGAGTGGGAATATAAAATGAAAAAAAAAACAGCTGTAAAAATGTTATTTTCTTATATTGACGATTGTTTGTTGTGTTCTTCAGTGTAGTAACACAATAAATGACAATGTGTATATTTGTTTTTACTCCGATCATGATTACATTATTACTCAGAGCTATGATGATGCAGACTGCTCAAAAGCAACAGACTTAAAACTTAATTGTGACAATTCGTTAATCAACACTAAAGAAGAAATATTTGTGAAACGCTGTAATAATTTTAGTGAACCAACGGGAGGAGAAATATTGAAATTTCTAAAACTCGAAAAAGCAGAAAAAATTACATTTTATGACAGCCAAGAATCGCCAAGTAAATTGGAATACAATATGAGCATTGAAAATGGCACGCAATCTATGGAAATATATTTTAATAAAGAAATAGTAGATGAAAACATCTTTGAAAACTATCAAAATCTCAGTGAATTGAATGTTCAATCAATATACCCAACAAGAGTGTCAAATAATCTTTTTCTGAACTTGAAACAGTTGAAGAAACTCACATGGGATAGTAAAAGTGACATTGTTTTTAAACGCGATGCAATCAAAGATTTACCTAAATTGGAAAGTGTTACAATCCAATTTGGTTATGAAACAAAAGAGGGATGTCAAGAATTTCCATTGAACTTTCACAATATGAGTTCGCTTAGAGAAGTGAGCCTAAAGTGGATATTTGGTAATTGCATTGCGAAGGATTTGTTCAAAGGCGCACAAACGCTGGAGATTATTGAGATTATTCATAATGAATTTAAATGGTTGCCAATTCCTTTATTCGAAGATCAACTAAGTTTAAAGCGGCTTGATTTGAGTTACAACAAACTAGAGGAAGTTCAAAGTGAAATCTTTGCCAATTTAATAAAGTTGGAATTTTTGGATCTCTCCGAAAATCGAATTCGACAAATCGACTGGTAAGTTTTCAACTTGAATCAACTTGAATAAGATGAAAAATTTCTTGTCTTTCTTTTCATCGATTTTTAAATTTTGATTTTATGTTTCGGTAGGTCATGGCCGCTTTTGCCATATTTAAAAACGCTTAAACTAAATAAAAATTCGTATAGAAGTATAACAATTAACTCCCACTTGAACTCAAGCAATTTTCAAATAATTGAATGTGATTCCTGCAATCGTGCAGACACTGAGGCACTTATATGTACATCCGAAGATTATTGTGATTTTTCGCATGACATAAATCGCAAAAAATGTGCCGCTGCCTGTGACTGTTACCTGATAAGAAAGACGTTTGAGTTCATAATTGATTGCACGAATAAAAACTTGACGGAGGTTCCTGAATTGCCGATGCCAAATATCGGTAATGTTACTCTTCGCGTCGAAAACAATACTATTAAAATGTTGCCCAACAGTTCACTTTACGGTTACTCAAATGTTGTAAGGCTCCTTGCAGGCGGCAACCGTTTAACTTCTCTCAAAACTTCACAATTTCCAAGCAAAATCGAGTATTTTAATGTGAGTGAGAATCATTTGAAAATAATCAACGATGAGGTTCTTAACTTTGTAGAGCAACAAAAAGGCGTTTTAAAATTGTCATTTAGAAATAATCCATGGAAATGCGATTGTGAGTCGGTTCCTTTTCTAGAATTTCTTAAGAGGTCAGACATTAAAGTTGAAGATCGCTTAGAATTGCATTGCAGTGATGCTCGTTTAAATAAAATGCTTAATCATCTAGATAAAATTGACATTTGTCCGTCTTATACAATTTTAATAATCTCCGTAACCTTTTCATGCATCATGTTCTTCCTACTTGTCATGGTAATATATCTGTGCAAGCGACAATCCATTAATTTGTGGCTCTATGAGCATAATTGTTGCCTGCCGTGCATAACTGAAGCGCAATTAGATCGCAATATGATCTATGACGCCTTCATTTCTTACTCAAGTCTCGATATGGACATCTTAAAACAATTTGTTGAACATTTGGAAGATTGTGAGAATCCTTTCAGACTTTGTCTCCATGACCGCGATTGGCTTATAGGCGATTGCATTCCCGAGCGTATCTCTCAGACAGTTGAGCAATCGAAAAGAATCATTATCATTTTATCTGAAAACTTTACTCGTTCGACATGGGGTAAGATGGAGTTTAGGTTAGCCATCCAAGCCTCCCTGCGAGAAAAGCGTAAGCGATTGATTGTTGTGCTTTACAACGAGCCGTCCAACTTTGACAAACTTGATAGTGAACTAAGGGCTTATCTTAATATTAATACGTACATAAGATGGGATGACCCCAACTTTTGGCGAAAGTTGCACTACGCAATGCCCCACAGACAACCACGGGTGCGCGGCACTCGGCGTGTAGAACAGAATATGGAAATCGAAATGGAATATAGGATGGTCAATCAAAAAAATGATGTATAAAATAGAAAAACACTTATAATTTTACATAGTTCCGAATAAGTAACCTTAAAAAATTTTGTTTACTTTCGCAATGTTCAATATAATTTATAAAAGTAATTTTGATTGCTAGATGTTTTTTAAGTTAAACAAAAAAAAAATTGTATTTGGCTAAAGAGTATTTAAAAATCTTAAATGTTCTTTTTTTATCACAATAATAAAAAATTTGGCTTTTTGATGAGCGTTTATTCATTCAAATTACTCGTGTACGTATGTTTAATATTTCTCAGTGCTGGAGCTCGAAAACAATAATATTATCAAATTTCTTTCAACGCTGTGCTTATTTCAAATACTTTAACTTGGTGTTATTTTCATTTTTACAATTTCAATGAGCTGAATTTTTATTTGCCGACTTGTCAACAAGCAAGTTGCTGTTATTGTTGTTCGTTTTATTCATGGGCTTATCGACAAGCGTTTACGTCTCATGGCAGTTGACAAAATAAAAAGGGGGAAAGACGACAATAAAATACCCTTTACAGTTGGTTTTACTATCAATTGAGCCGCACTAACCGCCAACACAGAAAATAAGAGAAAAACTTAAGTGTTGATAAATAACAATTCATCATCCAAAATAACATTCAAAAATGGGTGTCGATGAAGCAGTTACGAGAAGTGTCTTTAATTGGCAACGGAAAAGTGCAAAATCGTTTGCTATTTTTATTTCCATTTGTTTACATGTCTCAATCGCTTTTGTCTTTTGAACAGGAACGTTTTAAATAAGTGAGCGCAAATGTAAGAAACAATCTAATGGACCACATGAGTCCGTGGCTTTTAATCTTACTCACAATCAGAAAAAGAAGGCAACAGTTCTCTTTTAATTGACTTCATGGCAGAGACGAAAGAGTAACTACAATGTTCCCATTTTTGAGTAATGCGTTTGCGATAAGGCGATTTTTGGAAAATTTGTTTATTTATAATTTGTTTCTCTTGTTAAATCGATGAGAAACATTGTTTTTGTACAACTCTAAGCATTTATTTAGTTATGTTTGAGCGCGGATTCATGGAGGGAAACAAATTATGAACCTTAATAACACAAAATGAGATTTAGTTCGTTCCGATATTTCAATGCGAGTGGAACTATAAGATTAAGAAAAAAACAGTTGTAAAAATGAAAATATTAAGACTTATATTGACGATTGTTTGTTGTGTTGTTCAATGTAGTATCACAATAAATGACAATGTGTATTTTTGTTTTAACTCCGATCATGAATACTTTATTGATCAGACCATTTATCAACTTCCGAGCTGCTCAAAATCATCTGACATAAATTTTAACTGTGACAGTTCCATAATCAACACTAAAAAAGAGATATTTGTGAAACGCTGTAATTATTTTAATGAACTAACGGGAAGAGAAATATTGAATTTTCTAAAACTCGAAAAAGCAGAAAAAATTTCATTTTATGACAGCGAAATTCTCCCATATAAAATAGAATACAACGTGAGCATTGAAAATGGCACGCAATCGATGCAAATATATTTTAATGAAGAAATAATAGATGAAAACATGTTTAAAAATTATCAAAATCTTAGTGAGTTAAGATTTCGCGATGAATACCTAAACACTGAACCAAATAATCTTTTTCTGAACTTGAAACAGTTGAAGAAACTCACATGGGATAGTGGAAGTAACATTGTTTTTAAACGCGATGCAATAAAAGATTTACCTAAATTGGAAAGTGTTACAATCCAATTTGGTTATGAAACAAAAGAGGGATGTCAAGAATTTCCATTGAACTTTCACAATATGAGTTCGCTTAAAGAAGTGCGCCTATTTTGGACATTTGGTAATTGCATTGCGGACGATTTGTTCAAAGGCGCACAAAATCTGGAGACTATTGACATAAGCATGAGTTATGGTTACTTAAATGGTTGCCAAATCCTTTATTCGAAGATCAACTAAGTTTAAAGCGGCTTGATTTGAGTGACAACAAACTAGAGGAAGTTCAGAGTGAAATCTTTGCTAATTTAATAAAGTTGGAATTTTTGGATCTCTCCGGTAATTCAATTCGACAAATCGACTGGTAAGTTTTCAACTTGAATCAACTTGAATTAGATTAAATAGTTTTTGTGTTTCTTTTCTTTGGTTTTAAAATTTTTATTTTTTGTTTTGTGTAGGTCATGGCCGCTTTTGCCACATTTAAAAACGCTTGATCTAATTGACAATTCGTATAGAAGTATAAACATTAACGTCCACCTGAACTCTAGCAATTTTCAAATAATTGAATGTGACTCCTGCAATCGTGCATACACTGAGGCACTTATCTGTACATCAAAAGGACGTTGTGATTTTTCATATGACAAAAATCGCAAAAAATGCCCTGAAGACTGTAAATGTTACATGATAAGAAAGACGTTTGAGTTCATCATTGATTGCGCGAATAAAAACATGACGGAGGTTCCTGAATTGCCGATGCCAAATATCGGTAATGTTACTCTTCGCATCGAAAAAAATAGTATTAAAATGTTGCCCAACAGTTCACTTTACGGTTACTCAAATGTTGTAAGGCTCCTTGCAGGTGGCAACCGTTTAACTTCTATCAAAACTTCACAAATTCCAAACAAAATCAAGTATTTTAATGTGAGTCAGAATTATTTGGAAAAAATTGATGCTGAAGTTCTTAACTTTGTAGAGCAACAAAACGACGATTTAAAATTGTCACTTGCAAATAATCCTTGGAAATGCGATAGTGAATTGCTTCCATTTCTTGAATTTGTTAAGAGGTCCGACATTAAAGTTGAAGATCGCTTTGAATTGCATTACAGTGATGCTCGTTTAAATAAAATGCTTAATTATCTTGATAAAATTGACATTTGTCCATCATATTCCACTTTAATAATCTCCGTAGTCTTTTCATGCATCATGTTCTTCCTACTTGTCACGGTAATATATCTGTGCAAGCGACAATCCATTAATTTGTGGCTCTATGAGCATAATTTTTGCCTGCCTTGTATAACTGAAGCGCAACTAGATCGCAATATGATCTATGACGCCTTCATTTCTTACTCAAGTCTCGATATGGACATCTTAAAACAATTTGTTGAACATTTGGAAGATTGTGAGAATCCTTTCAGACTTTGTCTCCATGACCGCGATTGGCTTATAGGCGATTGCATCCCCGAGCGCATCTCTCAGACAGTTGAGCAATCGAAAAGAATCATTATCATTTTATCTGAAAACTTTACTCGTTCGACATGGGGTAAGATGGAGTTTAGGTTAGCCATTCAAGCCTCCCTGCGAGAAAAGCGTAAGCGATTGATTGTTGTACTTTACAATGAGCCGACCAACTTTGACAAACTTGATAGTGAACTAAGGGCTTATCTTAATATTAATACTTATATCAGGTGGGATGACCCTAACTTTTGGCGCAAGTTGCACTACGCAATGCCCCACAGACAACCTCGAGTGCGCGGCACTCGGCGTGTAGAGCAAAATAATGAAATCGAAATGGAATATAGAATGGTCAATCAACAAAATGCTGTATAAAATAGAAAAACACTTATAATTTTACATAGTTTCGAAAAAATAAACTTAAAAAAGATTTTTTAATATAACAATGGTCAATATCCTTTATAAAAATGATTATGATTGTTTTTTGTATTTTTATTGAAACAGAAAAAATTGTATTTCGTCTAGTTGGATTTTTGTATTCCATATAATTTTATACGTTTTCTATCTATTACATTAAAAGCATTTTGTTTTTTTAATTTATTTATTTTTTAATGGTTTTACTCTCATGATCCATGATTTGTTTGTGAAATTCTTGATCATATGGTGTTGGCAGACGTAAGCGAAAGTGGTCATGGGGTTTCAAGCTGCTGCGGAATAAGCCTATTGTATTTATAAGTATTTCAAGTAAGTTTGTTTAATGGCTTATAAAAAACGTTGTTTCGACAGAACGCTTGACAAATGACGGGCAAATTGTACGGACGAACGGAGTGTTACATGAACAGTCTTGTGGACACTCACGTTTCAATTGATTGATTCTTGAGACTTCAGAGATACACGGAAATCAATTAATTTTAAGTTAAGTTCTTTTTCTTTTTTTTTGTACAAATTTGTTTTAACGCTCTGCTAATTTCATGTTAATTGAAATAGTGTTAATTTATTTTTTTGACAATATCAATGAGCTTGTGTAAGGAAACATGATACAAAAAAAAATCAAAATATTACAATTCTTGCTCAAGATGTTCTAGTGATGTATTTTCAAACACTTTCGCATAAAATCATAAATTTTGCGATAAAAATGCATAAATTTCCTTTGAGAAAATTAACAACTGCGCAAAATAAGAAGAAGCACAAAAACCGGAAAAGAAATTAATATGAGTCTAAACTAAATCAAAGAAAACTTTTCACGGAAAGTACTAAAATAACAATAAAAACTTGCTTAAATTGAAAACAACAAAATGAAGATATTTCAACAAATAAATAATGTGCACACTTAAATATTACCTAAGCAAGTGAAAACCAAGCAAGTATTAAAAAAAGTTGAAGTCAAGTCATGGGAAAATACAAAATTTGCAGTTGGAAAGACTAATTAAGCCAAACAAAAAATGGGTTGGGAATAGTTTCAAACTAAATTTCGAGATATTTTGGCAATGAGCAAATAGCAATTCTCTAAAATTTTCCACATAGAAAACGAAAAGAGTGAAAGAGGAAAATAATGAAAAACACAAAAAAGAAAATGAAAAAAAAAAAACAAGGAAGTGGCAGTAAAAGAAGAAGCATTTTGCTTGTAACAGTCCAGTGTTAATGGCTGAAACGAAGAGCAGCCAAATTGTTGAGGCGAGGCATGATGGCTGTTCTTTGGTGTTAGCTATTTAGAAATTTATTGAGCAAACAAGAGATTTATTAATGCGAAAATTTGCAACATCAGCTTTTGGTAAGACTCATTTTGTTGTTTTTGTCGTTGTCGTTGTTGTTGTTGTTGTTGTAGTGGTTAGCATTGTCTTTTTAAGCATGTTATTTGGTTGTTGGCTGCTGTTGTGGCAAGTAGACAAATGTGTTTTTGGTTTAAGTAATGCATGAATCCTAAATGATTTTATATATCTATTTGTATACAAAGCAACTTTCAGTCTGTATGTGTATGTATGTGTGTGTATCTATTTGTGTGTAATTGTGCCTTTTGTTTTAACTGCTTTTGTTTGTGCATATCTCATACATAAATATGTGCCATCACTATAAAATTAATGAAAATTTCTTAATGCAAGAATTGCCATGCTGTGCTTAACACACATACACGCACACACACGCGCACACACGCACAGCATTAAAAACCCACAAAACCAATACAAACACCATTACGTTTATGAAAATGTGCATTTGCGTCTAAATTTGATGGTCGCACAAACAAAATTTATGAATGAATTTATTCAACAGAAAATAGGAATACAAATGCTGTGCGTGCTTGTATGTTGACACACACACATAAAGTGAAACAGAGCAAGACAAAAAGGGAGTATCAGCATGACGCATTTGATGGTTTTGTTACCAACGCTTTAAAGTATGCAACATAATTTAAATGCATCGTTTACGAAGTGTAAAAATAATGACAAATATTAATAAAGTGCATATAAATATGAATAGGGTTGTCATGACTAATGTGTTTAAATAAAAAACTATTTTTTTTTTTTTTTTTGTTATATAAGCTGAAATATTATATAAATGTTGATTATTACAGTTATTTATATTAAAAAAAAATTGAAGATCATAATTACAATGCCAAAACTCCTATAAGCTTTTGTTCAACTATTAAGATGACAGTACTGTTACTATGTGTGTGTGTGTGCGCAAGTTTTCTTTAGAATTTGTTGCTAATACATGCCACGAGCAGCGCCAAAAACTTGCCACATTCATTATAATCGCCGTTAGCAACTAATACTTGGTATTAATATACATTCATACATAGTATATGTAAATAGGTATCGTGTGCTAAAATTATACACAACAAAAACAACAACAACAACAACAATAACAACGCTAACAACATGTGTCTCTATGCTCAAGTGGGTGTTTTTGTGTGTGAGTGTGTGTGTTAGTCCGTTCGGGCAAGTGTGCTACTTCTGATTTTAATTGCTTTTGGGATTTTGTTGTGCTAAATAGAATCAAGGAGCGTCGGCCGTTGGCCACGCGTCGCGGCTTAACAGACGTATGAGTAATAAGTTTTATTCTACTCATGGCTTTAAGCCATAAATTAAATTATGCTTAATTTTTGTAATAATTCTTTATAGCATAACAAAGTAGACGCTCGCATGTTGCTCGTTGCTCGTCTGTATACATATGTATGTATAAGTATATGAATAAATGTAGAAACGAAACTTTTCGCCACATCGGAAATAACAAATTTTTGTGCTTTATGCTTTTTATGTATGCATGTATATGTATGTGTGCGTGTGTGTGTACATTTTTTTTTTGTCTTTACACCTGAAATGATTAAGCACATGCAATTTATTAACAGATCAAAGTTTATGCCCGAGTGCAGTCGTGATTTATGGCAACTCATCAGTAGACGAAACTAATACCAAAAAAAAAAAAAAAAGACACAGTGGAATAAGAAGAGAAATCAACATTTATGCCATGCGACTACCTCAATACAAAATTTTATTTTATGCTTTGGCCACAGAAAAGCAGAAAAAAAAATCACAAAGAACAAAAACTTCAAGAAGGTGGCATTCAAGTGCTTAAAAGCATTAAAAATGCTTACAACATGTTGACGCCCACTTTTGCCCAATTGGCAAGCACTCATTTTCAGTGAATGAACTATATAAAAGTACAGCACCAAACAACAACAAAAGCAACAACACCAACAAGTAGAAAACACAAAGTAAAACTGTGCTCGAAATACTCCAGACGCGTCCATACTTTCCACTTGATGCCTTCGCCTCTTCTTCAATTCACTGGGCATAACACCAAAAAATATAAACCTGTGATTTTATAGTCGACTTTATATTCTTTGTTGTTGTAGTATGGCTGTTGATGCTGCTGTTGTTGTATGTGTTGTTGGTGTTAGTATTGTAACTTTGTTTTTGTTGTTTTTTGCTTTAGAGGCGCCACAAGCCTGGACAGCAACTACATTTGCTTTTATAGACCGTTTTTTTTTTTTTTTGTTTTTGTTGTTTTCAGTAATTTTTTTGTTGGCATGTGTATAAGGATACATATGAAGGATACTGAGCAGCATGAAAGCAGTGACCCTTCAGACATTTAGAAAACAAAGAGCAAAGAAAAAATATTACTTTTGATGTTTGGCAACGTATATGTATATATGTATGTGTGAGTGTGTGTGTGTGTATATATGTATGTTTTTGTGTAGATTTATGACTACGTGCTGTGTTGAAATAACTGTAGTTGGAATATGAAAGAAAAATTAACTTACAGTGTTGTGGCTTGTATGAGTTATAAGCCTCAGGTTATATGATCTTCTTGATGATGTCGTTCTTTTTGTTGTTGTTGTTGATGTTGTTGCAGTTTGGATGTTTGTTGTTGCTTATTTCAATTTGTGGTTTTTGCAAATTAAAAAGTGAAAAAAAATGAACAAAGACAACAAGAAAAGATGACAGGAAAAAAAAATTATAAAGAAATTAAATTGTCTAACAATTAATTCAACTTTTGTTGTGGAAAAATTATACATGCAAGTATACTAAGTGCAATTAATGCGACTAATTTATCATGTCATGAACATAGCGCATGCAGAATTTGAAGTTTGTTCATTTTATTCATTTTAATTTTTTTTATTATGGAGACCACTTAAAATTTAAATTGAAATGAGCAAGGCAACAAGAGGAATCCCAACAATGGCATGTAAAAATGCATGCTATCGGTCCCAGTGGTCCGAACAAACTTACAGAAATATCTTCTATCTGCCATCTGAATATTATCTGAAAATTTCATTGAAAACGGTTAAGCCGTTATGTAGTCTTTAAGGAACATTCTCATTTATGTATATAGAAGATAACAAACATAAGAGTTTTAACGATTGGTTCAGGTATTTGTTGTTTAGTTTTATTACACTAATAAAAATTTTACAATATCTTATTTTGGGTTTTCAGTAATTTTATTTTCACTTTGGAAACAATTCTGTTAGCAAAAATTATTATTAACATTTAAAAGAACTTAAATATTCGAAACTAAAATGAAAAATTTGTGCCAACATATTTGTAAGTAAACATGAATACAGCAATTTCACAAACAAATGATGACCAATTCAACCATTAAAAAAAAACAAAAAACCAAAAATCCAAACAAACGTTTTTGCCACGTCAGTTACCGGAAAACAAAATTCAAACATGAAATTAAAATAAATCATAAAATTTATGCACACGAATAAATAACAACAAATAAAAAAAAAAAAGAGATTTTTCATTTATGCCGAATGTGAGCAAAGAACATTCAAGAACATTTCTCATTTAGTTGAATCATAAAGCAAAAACTTATCAGAGAGCAAAAATTTCGAGTTTATCAACTCTTTGCAAACATTTCAAGCCACATGATAAAAAAAACTCGCATGTAGAATGTGTACTTGTATATATAAATTTATAAAAATAAAACTAAAATGAAATGTTGCCACACCTTGCAAAGTAAACATTTCGAATTTAGCAAATATTTCATTTGACGAAGGAAAACAATTTTTCGACAAAAAAAAAAAAATAATAATTCTAAAAAAAGGAAGTTGGATAAAGGATAACAAATGCGTGTAAACAATTTTCTATAAATATAAAATGGGCAGAAAATTTTCAAGAATCTTTGTTGGTGTATTTTTCAGAAAGAGTCAAAAGAGCATGTAATGAATTAAGGTCTAAAAATGATTTTTAAAGTATAAAAAACATTCAAAAGGCATGTAATCTTTATAATTATCTTAAAATAACAACAAACAAAAAGTTTAAGCATTAAAAAAGTATCTGAAAATATGAAAAAAAATAATAGCAATGAGAAAATGAGCAATGAACATTTGTGTCTATGCATGAAAGGCACATGTCTAAATGCGTGAAAAACTTTCACACAAAATATGCGCACTCATAAGCGCTCACACGCACGCCTTGAAGAAGTATATGTTTGTATGTATGTGCCGTGCCGTAGTTGTAAAGATAAACATCTCGAAGTCGGAGTTTCTGTTGTCGTTACAAGTTCATGCTCATGTGCCGCCTTCATTTTGCACTCAAATGTTGTTGCTGAAAAAGTTGTTGACTTTGTCGGCAGGATTGAGATCTCATCGAGACAGACATTAACCGGCTCGACATTGGCGTGACTCTTTGCAAAAGGGTATGTGCGTGGATGTGCAATGTGTGCCATGCATGACAAGCGGTGTGGCACAAAAAAGGGGCAACATTTTGCTTGTAACATTTTTGACTTAACATGACTAAACAAACTCAAAGAAGGCAAATGTACAAACAGATACAAACGCATATGCGTAAGTATAATCAGCCAATCGAGCAGAGTTGTTTTGTATGGTTCGGGGGGGAGGGAAGTTATGTCGTTGTGAGTGTGTGTGTGTGTGTCTGTGTGGATGCTACGCGTACAATAAGCTAACAAATAACCCAACTTGAACAAGTATAACACTAAAATTTGTTGTTGCAAATCTGTTTAGTTGTTACTATGCCTCTATGACTGTGCATGTATGTATCTTTGTCTATACATTTGTATGGCTGTGTAGATACACTTTAGTGTTGCAAAACACTATAAATATAGCTACACGTAATCTGTTGTGTAATGTCTTTAGTTGTGTCAACTTTTGTTCATGTTTGACTCAATGTTGGCGTACGAAAAAAAAAAAAAAAAACACAAAACACTGCGATTATTTTGTTCTGTGCATAAACTGATTCAGAGTAAAAGCGTGCAAAGAAAAAAAGTCGCTAACAAATAAAAGCAGCGTAGAGAAGAAAAGAGAAATATTTCACGAGTTAAAGTTTTGAAACAACATTTAGATAAATTTCCCCTGAGAGTGCCATGTGGCAATGTTCGTTCGTTCGTTCTGCTTTTCTGTACGTTGTCTTGGTATTTTTTTTTCTTACTTCTGAGCGAGCGTGCTTGAAGCTGTAAAAGAGCAGCAAGCAACTGTTTCAGCAACTTAGAAAAGAGATATTTTTATGCAATTGTTCAAGTTGATTTCATATTATTGTTTTATGGTATATTGAAAAAAATCAAACTTATCGCTTTGTGAAACACACTCTAAGCTTATGTATCTGACTACTCTATTTTTTAACTTATTCAATCAATGATTGTCTATATATATCTATATATATTATATTGACTGGAGTATCAATTGATGATAAAAAGAAACTAGCAAAACATTAAATAATTTATTTATTTAATTATACTTCGATTTATCTCGTTTCTGTCTTCAATTTTATTTAATGTTTACAATTTCTTAAAGTTACGCACTTAAAAACAACGCACATGCTTTCCAACACTGTCAAACACTAACACATAGACTCACAGACACCTACCCATCAAAAATTTGGTCACATTCAGAGTGTTCCCGCTGGAATTAAGTGAGAAGTAATTGGCATTTCAAAAATAGACATGACTGTGCATATTTCTCTTCAGCAATATGGGTTCGGGTGTGTCTACATGTCTGCTATGCTCAACTCTGTGCTATTATAAAACTCCGCGCTGCTGTGATGTGATATGTCGTTGCCAGAACTTGAATCCTTAAGGATTTGAGCAGATTGAACATGTCGTCATCATCATCATCATCAGCATTAACAACAACAGCGTATGTAAAACAAATCGTTTGTAAAAAGCTCTTTAAATGATATGCCATTTTGGGCATCAGTCGAATGGAAATTTTTAATTTATCTAAAAGTGTTGACAAAAACAAACAAATATAGAAATAAAAAAAAAAAATAAAAATAAAATAAAAATAGTAAAATGAAAAATCGTTTACCTTTTGCCTAAAGTGGCTCGCTTGACTTAAATTTAGTCGTTCCGAAATGCGAGCCAGTTAAACGGGAATTTATATATGAGCATTTTTGTCGTTTATGCGAAAGCATTCGGTGACATTTTCATGTCTTTTTTTTCTGAAGCTTTTTTATGCGTTTTGTTGTTGTTGTTGCGCTTTGTCATTTTTTTGATAAAATGTTTTAAAATTTTGTCTTGTTATTTTGGCTCGTTGCTCGACATTTGGGTCTGTCTTTCATACGGTTTGTTGTCGTGCTGTTGTGCTGTTGTGCTGCATGCCGCTGACTGAGTCGACAACTTAGACGCATGACATATTTTGTACAGCGTTGACATTCAGACAATGTCATGGCATGAGGCAAGTTCATATATCGCGCACAGTCCAACATGCAGTCATGGTTACAACAAATGAAATTCGGTCACAGTTATCAATTTGTACAACGCGTTGAAAAATGCGCCCCAAAAAGTATGCAGCAAAAAATTGTGTAACAAATTTTACGTTTTGCTTGTTATACTTTTAGTAAGAGTATATTAAAATTGTCATGAAGTTTGTAACATATAGTAAGGGAACCTCTTCGATCATGTCATGTATTTATAGATGAGTTGACTTAGCCATGTTTATTTCGCCGTCTGTCTGACATTTTTATTGCCTTAAAAAAAATGCAAAGCAAATAAAATTTTATCGTAGAAGTTTGTCTTGTAACTGATGTCAGCTTGTGTGTAATATGTGTACACCTTTATTAAGCGCTCATTCATTGTTAAATTTGCACTGTTCGTTCAATGCGAACGTTACTTTATTTATGTTAAAATTCTTATTACTAACGTTGAGTTTATGAGGCTTTTTCTAATACTCTAAGCTATTTCAAGTAGCGACTAATGCTTTTATCATAGCGGAGCCTTATCGTTTTCCACACACCGTAGGAGGTCTTTTAGATGCCATTTTTCAAGCGTATATAAATTTCGATAAAGCCGAAAATAATTTACTTTCTTATTTTTTATACAACTTTCATGATATTTTCAGCGCTTTATTGCATTTTGTAAATAACGACATGCATTTTTAGTACACTTGGTTAGATTAGTTTAGATACTCGTACATACTAGCAGTTGCTTTTTATTTGATATGACGGCAAATTGCATAAAAGAAACAAAGAAATTGATTTTATTCATCGTACAAAACCAAAAATTTAAAGAAACTAAATTAATTAAATAAAATTAAAGATAGAAAATAAATCATGTTTCCGCTTTAAATTTGAATTAAATTCAACTAAGCAATTTTGTGCAAAAGTTAACACACAAAGCCATGTATTGACTCATTAAAAGCATGTCGGAAATGTCTGTACTTGAATGTATGTAAATGGCATATTTTGACAGTCATTGTTTCACATAATTGTTACATAAATAACAAAAACAAAATTCTCAATGGCATTGTTAACGAACTCATTGAATTACAAGTATGAGGCGACATGAAATTAAATTTAATCTATTGTAATTGTACAAGTCTAACATAATCGCCACAAAAAGCAATGCATTAAGACATTGAAGCGTCATTGAGCAAATTGTAATACTTTGGGGAATGTTTGTATGCCAAAAAATATGAATAAGAACGATTACGCTAAAATGTTTACCATTGAATCAATGAATCAATCAATGTATGAATGAATGTATGAAATAATGAAGTTGTTGAGTGAAAGCACATGGCAAACACATATGAAATGAATAATTAGAAATGTGTTTGCTTTGCAATTGATTATTGAATTCATTAATGTACCTCAATGCTCAATGCTGGCGGGCTACTTAGTCGATTAGTTAATTACAGTAATGTATCTGAGAGTAACCGAGTGCGTGTGTATGCGTGTGTTTGATCTGCATTGGCATAGTTTACGATAAAACAAAGCAAATGAATTTCAAATTCAAATATATGCGCACAAGCACAAACACACAAATTAACACACACACACACATACACACACACATACAAGTTGAATATTGCTAAAGTTTCATAAGAGAGTAAATCGTTTTGGTTTCAATGCAATGTCATTAACGAGTGTGTCTCACTTGATTGCCATGTGTATGTATGTATGTATGTGTGTTTTTGACTCAAACTTGGTTTTGTCATTAAGCACTTTTGGTGAATAGTTTTAATGACGAAGCCGGAAATGAAAAATAAGAGGAAGAGCATATGCGGAAAATATAAAAGCTGCAAAAGCGAAACATTTTGTGTGTGAGTCATTGTTGTTGTTGTTGTTGTTTGGCTGTTGCCAAAAATGAAAACTTGTTTATTATCAGGAAATTGAGTAACATTTTGTGGCAAGCAATTTTGTGCGTTGCCTTGCCTTAAATGTGCGTCAAAGTTGTTATAAGCACAGCCGAGCTAAGCTTATAGCGTGTGTATTTAGATATGCACAAGCACACACACACAAGGACACACACACACATGTATATAAAAGTAAATGCTTTTTAAATGAAACGGTTTGTTGCTTAAAATGGCTTCCAAAGTTGAGAATTTCGTTGGTTGAACATTTGTTGAAGCCTCAAGTGAAATTTAATTAGAAAATTGTTTACATAAACTTTTTTTGTCGTTTTTTTTTTATTTATTTTTTTGGCAAATCAAACAGTGGTAAAGAAAAAAAAAAACGACAATCAAATGAAAATGTCTGGCAAATAAATGTGTGTAAATAAAAATAAGGCAAATGTAAACAATATGTTAAATTTAATTTAGTTAATTTGAAAAGTGAAGTGAATTTTCAACACTTTACAATATGATGGCTTTAATACGCATGAGCGCACATATACAATTTATAACATATTCTTCTAAGTATGAGCATAAGTTAAAGTAAATGCTGATGCATGAAAAAGAAAACTTCAGCAGCGAATGTCAACTGCATAAATTTAAATGGCAAAGCATGGCAGAGCAACTGATGAAGAATATAAGTGGCGTGGGTAGAGAGAGAGTGAAAGGGGAAGGGTATGCGCACATTAAGCAAAGGAAGCAAGCAACATAAAAGCCATTGCCAGTGGCCTACTTTTGGGCGCAGCAACAACAGCTGCACAATTTGTGCCAAAAGACAGTAAAGGCAAAAGCAAAAGCAAAAGCAGCCACTGAAACATTCACTTTCGTTGACATTTTGCAGACAGGCAAATGCAAACAAACCCATCTTATTCACACACACACACACAGGCACTTTGTAGATTGTAGCTGTGTGTGTGTGTAGGTTGAGGCATGTGGCATGTTATGAAGATAAATGCATTTTCGTATTTTTGGCGCATAAAAATGGCGGCAGGCATTCTTGGTAACGCATTATGCATGCAGCTGCTGCTACTGCTGCTACTGCTGCTCTTGCTGCTGTTCAACGAACGTAAATTTTGTGAAAAATTACAAGTTTTCTTAAACATTTATCAAACAACAACAGCAGCAGTCTACCAAGATGGATGACACACACATACATACATATAAATACATTTGCTGCATAAGTTTATTGTTAATTTATCCTTTCACTGTGCACACACATAATTAATGCCTATTTCATTAATGAGTAATGATTATGGCAAACGTCAACTTACACGCACTCTATTGCCACAGCAGATACATGTTATTCAATCTTAATCAAAATGCTATTAAGCAAATCCATGTTAATGTTAATGTCTAAGCTAATGTCTAAGTTGCGCTTAAATCTTTGCCTTTTTAAGCCATAAACATAATTTGCCAATGAAAATTTTTCACTTTCCATTGCACATTAAAACTTTTATACTCACGCACGCAAACACGCACGCAAAAGAAAAGCATTTTAATAGTTAATTAACAAGAAGAACAATAATGTATGCCAATTATTATTATAATGGTTAAGCTTTGTTTTTATTTAATTCATAGAACGTAAGTAAAATGCAATTTTAGTTAATTAATTGAACAAGTCGAAGTCGTGCACAAAAACTAATTATACGCGTTACTATCAAAGCACATAAACAGATACAAAAACTTAGATAGCAATAAATACATATTAAGGTTAAACACATATACGAAAATACATACAGACAATTACGTTGATAGCGTAAACGTATAACAGTAAATCACATGCCATTTAAGACTCTAAAATAAATCGATTTTCTATTAACAAAACATTAAAAATCCACAATATTGTCTTTTGTTCTTATTTCAGATAAATGCGAGTAAATAAACCGAAAAGCTGAGATAAAAGCACCGAAAAGGACTTAAGAGCGAACGAACGAATGATATGACGCAAGTGAAATAAATAAATGAAAAGGATAATGTCGCAAGAAAATAGCCAAAAGGATATTACGTTTGAATGAATGAAGCAATGATGGCATGATGATGATGATGATGATGACAACAAAAATTCTATTATGAAAGCAAATGAAGTGACGAACTTTTGTGAAAATTTTGTGTGTCAAAAATAGCATAGATAAAAAAACTGCTAAGCAAAAACAAAACTAAGATTTAAAAAAGTTAAATATAAATTTTAAATTGCAGCAAAGAGAAAATAAAACAAATAAAATACGCAAAATGTGCAAAGTTTTGCGATAAAATTGCAATAAAAACCACCGTCCCATGCACAAATACTCAAAAAGAAGCAAACATAAATAAATAAGCAAAAAAACAATACATCTTGAGTTGTGAAGAAAACAAGAAAACGAACACGAGCGAACTGCAAAATTCATCATATAAATAAAGTAGAAACAAATAACGAAAAAAATATCACTGAAAGTGTGAAAAAAAAATTTGTGACATTAAAGTTTTATGTGCGAAAGAAAAAAAATGTCATAAGGCCAAACTGACGCCGTCACTTCGACTCAACAACAACTTCAGACTGCCGGAAGAAGTTAATTCGAACTCGTGATTTGACTTGAGGCAACACAATTTGTCTTGACCTTTTCAGCGTTTCAGCGACTTGAGTTCGAATTCGAGTTGAGTTGTGCAAAGCGCGACAACAAATAAATAAAATACTAAAATTTAATAATCGTTGCCAGTAAAATAAAAAACCAACAAATATTTTAAACGCGCGACGGCTTTTTGTTTTATTTATAAATATATTTTTGCTGATATGCTGCGTTGAGCGCGTGCTGGTTTTATTTTTGACGCTGTTATGCGCACTTTCAGACATTTAAACAAAAACAATACGATAACGTGTTAAATTGCGTAAACGCTGTAGAACGGCGGGGGCAGCGGTGCGCGGTTGGTTCACGTATTGTAAGAGTGCTGATATCGGCATTATTTCTTCATATATATTTGTGTTAAGTCAACGAGGCTTCGTCTATAAAATGCGTTTGTGGAAAAATCGCTCCAAGATGAGGTCTATCAGCAGAGCAAACCGTTACGCGCCATTTAACGGCACTCAAATGAAGCATTTTATGCTTGCTGGCATTTTGTTTATAAGCATTGGTAAGTTTGTATAACACATGTGTTATTATTTACATATATAAAAGATCTTTTCAGTAAAAAGTTGTACCTAAAAAAGCAATAAATCCAGCTAAACATTTTCGTATTCTGACAATTCTACTCAGCTCTATTAATAGGCGCATTCTATTAAATGTTTTTTTTTTTAAGAGTTACTCTTGTGCTCATGTCGCACTGTGCCTATAATCGTTATAGATTATGGTGGAAATTGGCATACAAAGCGGCAGCAAAGTCTAGCATACAGTACCTTTTAATATTCCTATTAATTTTTCTATTAAAAGCACTTTAAACATTTTTTGAATTCAGTTGCCAAAATATATGCGCAAATCAGCTTAATTTTTATATGCTCTTTACGAAAATAAAAGGTCACAAAATTTCTTGTAAGACTTGACATATTCACACACACACACACACACACACACTCACACACACACTTGCAAACAACAAAACACGCATAGATAACACGTGTTGAAAGAAGTTGATTTTTGTATGTGCCGCAACTAAAAAACCTTTGACATTTACATGGCTTCTGTCGACGTCGACGTCGGCGCTGACGTTGCTGAGCGCTCTACTTGAGTCTTGGACCAGCACTGTATTGTTTTGCATTTATGTAAGCCGCTTTTTGTTGCTCTTCTTTTTGTTGTGCTTGTTGTTGTTGATGGTGCTTTGTTATCGCATTAACTGTCATTTAAAGGATTTTATTCTTTGCTTTTAAGCATAAAAAACTTGTGTGCGTGTGTGTGTGTGTGTGTTTTTTTTGTCGTAAGAGCCTCATGCTTAACAATTGTGAATAGCACAATTTATAAATTTACGATTGTTAGTGCTGTTCAAAAGTAGCAACAACAACAACAACAACAACAGTAGCAAACACAACAACAATAAAAAGCATGCCATTTATAATTGCAGCATCATGAGTGGCTGCCATATGCAAGTTAATTGCTCTTGCTGCAACAACTACAACTATAACAACAACATCAACAATTACAACAACAATAATTGCTGCATAAAGTGGCTTTGTTAACAAGCGTTCATTTATTTGTCTCTCTGTCTGCCTATCTGTCTGTCTGTCTGTCTGTCTCGCATGTCAGGCGGTTAGTCTGCTTGTCTATCTGTCTCTGGTTATTTTTACTACTCATTGCATCTCTATCTTTCTGCTGTCCATATTTGTGTACTCTCTCTCTCTCTCTCTCTCCCACTATCAGTTATCTGTTCGCAGTCTCTTTCTTTCTTCATTTTGTTGCCGTGCGTTTGTAATTTTGTTAAATTGTTTAAATTTACCAAATTGCACTCAATGCCAAGCACAGTCGTTTTTTATTTTTTGTTTTTGCAACCACTCAACTCAATTATTTAATTTTTTGCGTCTGTCTGCGCTTTTTGTATTCTTGGAAAAAAAATTAATTGTTTTTGTGCTGCTTTTTTTTTTTTTTTTGCTTCCATTTTGTATATTTGTGCATAATGCAGTGACACTAATATTGTCAACGTTGTCATAAATGTTCTTTTGCTTATTTTTTGTAATATTTTGTTTTGTTTTTTTTACTTAAAATGTCAAAGTTTATTTTGCAATGAATTCAAATTATTGTCATGGCAGTTCATTAGAGCAGATTTTTTTGTTGCCATGAATATTTCAGCATGCTCTAATTAAGCATATTTTAAAAGTTGTACATTATAATTAGATACAACTGAGAGAGAGAGCGAGAGAAATAAAGAGAGATTGTAAAAAGCTGAGGCTGAAAATGACATGTATTCAAGCTTTGTAACGTTTGTTGACCAATTCACCTTAAAAACGTTACCAGTTATCTTGAGATGATAGACCAACTTTGTCTTTCAAGAAAATCGAAAATTATTGTATATTCTGATTACAAATTTAGTGTAAATTTTATCAGATTGATCTGAAATTCTGAAGAGATCTTCTTCGGAATGTAATCTGCGTCTTAAACTATACGACTTTGAGCGTATAAACAAAACCGATTAAAGCAAAGAAGATCGTATAACCTCGGTTCAGCATACGTATTGAAATCAAACGAACATGTAAGAGTTTTTGTTATTTGATTCGTACCGTATGTTCACTTTAAGCACAGTTATATTATACAAATAATTTTAAAAAAAAAACAAGCATTGAAAAAAAACGGATTCCACATAACAGCGTTTTACCAAACCATCCGATTGTGAGAGAAAATCAATTACAATCAAAAGGGATTTATAAAAATACGAAGTATTTTCCTGAACTTTAATCTCGAAACTTTTCGATATGGTTGACTTGATATCTCCAATCTTAGCTATCTGATTAACTCCAAATTTTGAGAAAACCTTCTTATACCAATCTTCTTAATATAGCCCTCTATGGTCAAGACTAAAGATTAACTGTTTTTTTTTATTTTTAAATCGTTGCTGTTTTGTAAAAAAAATTAAAAAGTTTTTTCCATGGTCTGTGCTATAGCCACGTCTTTCCTTAGCATAACTGTATTTTTGACGACCATGACACCACTTTTTTTTTACCTTTACTCCACCTCATTATAACTCCATAACTTGTAAATATTTTTTTTTTGTTAAACTTATCTTAAATTCTTTAAATATCCATAAATAATTTGTAAAACAGTATATTAAAAAAAATTGTAATGTTTGTTTTTATTGTAGGCGGTAAAACGATGAAATTTAGGCTTCTTAACCAGAATAGCCCCTTAAATAACATGAATAATAAAGAATTTGTAATATTATTTAATGCGTTTTCAAAGTGTTTTCAACGTGTGGGCAAGCAGCATGAAAGCATGAAATGTATCGCAGTTACATATAAGGCTTTAATAGAATTTACGCCAAATACAAGTAACATGACTTATTGCCATAAGCAGCTATTAGTATACTTTTTTGTTTCTTGTCTGAAATTGCTGTCTTATAGCATAAAAAGAAAGAACAAAGAACAAAAAATATGTGTAGAAAGCAAACTGACAAAAAGGCAAACTTGGCCACATAATTCATGAGGCAAATGCAGAGTTCGTTGAATGTTGAATTGTAAATTACATAACAAAAAAAAATCACAAGAGAAGCGAAAACAAAAACCAAGAAAAAAAGATGAAAAGTAATGTAAAAAGATACGAGTAAAATAAATAAATAAATAAGTAAAAATAGAAATACTAAAATAAAACAACCACAACAACAACAACAACAAAATGAAAGTGAAAGAAAAATAAAATTTATACAAATATACACTGTGAAATATGTTGATGCAAGTGAAGCCATTAAGAATTCTGTTGAATTTTATGTTCATCTTGGGGATTTGTAAAACAAACTTTACCAAAAAACAAAGAAAAAAAATCACACACTCAGACAAACAAGCGCCCGCACAAAGTGTTGCTGTGTTAGTAGCAACGAGTTTTGGTGTGTGTGTGTGTGTGTGTGAGAGTGAAAGTGTGCTAGTCAAGGTAAGCGCAGCTTTGCAGCATTTTGCTATGCCATGCTCTATGTGTGTGTGTGTGTGTGTGTAGGTGTGCGTGTTCCTGTTGGCAGCTTTGCTACTTTGCCTGCCAGTTTTGACTTAAAGTATGCTACAATATTTTGCTTTTACTTTTCTTTTTGGGACCATATTGATTCTTTCTTATAAAATTTCTCTTTTCTTTTTCTTATAATTTTTGACTTCTCATTGTTGTTTTTGTTGTTGTTGTTGTTGTATTCTAAATATGCTTTCAGTTTTAACGCGATTTTTGATTTCCGATTTCACGTTTTTCAAACTCTGCCAATGTTGATGATTTGCTTCTTTTGAGTTGCTTGTTTTGTGCTTTTGTGCTGAATTACTTCCTGTTTGCCTTTGCCCGCTTTTGCCAACCGCTCGCCGCGTTCTCAACATTGGAACTTGGCTGTAAATGGTGTAAGATTGATTTATTGGCAAATGTTTTGTTTTGTTCATACTTATTTTGCGCATTTTTCATAACTTTCTTGTTTTTTTGTTTTCTGTTTTTGCCTTTGCCACATTCTTGTTTCTTTTTGTTATTGTTGCTGAATTGTAAATTATTGTTTGGCTTAGCTGAGCCAAGTTGAAATAAATTGGCTGAATTTGTTAGCCTTTTATGTTGCTCATATTTTTTTTTAACTGAGCTGAAAATTTTGTGTTTTTGTTAAGGAAAGTTTAATTTGTCTTAAATATGCCGTACATGTTTATCTAAAGCACATTAAATACTTATCAGTTACATAGAGAGTTGTCAAAATGATATTTCGTTTTTATTCGATTTCTAAGAGCATCTGTCTGAGATGACTTAATCACTTGGTCAAGAATGCCGAAGTGTAAGCTTCGCTCAGGCTAATGTTACGACAGATCTTCGTAGAAATACAACTGATAGAATATCCTTGCATTGCTCATCTAGCAAGACTGAGTTGTTCAAGGCTGGAAGACATACAATTCAATAAATTTGTAAATATAACGTGGAATTTTATTATTTAGCAATTTTAGTAATACTCGCCAATTATTATACGAAAAAATCCGTTAAGAAATGAGTAGACTTATGTTACAAAGCGTTGAATAGACACATGTGGCAGTTTATTTCAAGCCTTATATAAGCGTCGGTTTTGCTTATTAAAAAGAGATTTTTTTTTAGTCGTTGTTTGTATAATTTTTTTTTTAATTTTTAATTGTTCCATTTTTTTTTGGTTTTTTTTTGTAAAGTATTTTTTTTTGTATTTTCTTCGCTCTTATAAAAACTGAAATATTTTTAAAATAAATTTTCACTTAAAACTATTAAAATTGCATGCATGCAATGCCGGCTTGCGCAGCTCAAGTACCCTTTGATTTCATTTTTGGCCCAAATGCGAATATTGAAATCGCCAATGCCAAAAATCAATTGAAATCGTTGCTGAAATCAAACATCAGCGATCAACAAAAGCCATTCGAGTGAAAATAGCAAAAAAAAAAAAACATCACCAATCAGACAAGCTGTCGAATTGTATAGAAAAAAACAAAAAGCAAAAGCAAAAACCAAAGCAGAAGTAAAAAAAAATGAAGCGAATGAAGAATGTGGAGAACAGAATGAAAGTCGGACAGAAATACAGACAGTCTGAGGGCAATGTTAGGCATATATTTCCACAAGCTCGGGGCACTTAAGTACTATAAAAGCGCACATTATGTGTATACTTTCGCTACAACGAGTCGCATTTGTTGTTGTTTATTTTTCTATGGTTTTTTTTCCGTTTTTAAATGAGCAAAGATTCTTTTGAAACATTCAGATACATTTTGAGACTCGAGTGTATATAAATTATGGCAATAAAAATAAAATCAACATTTTCAACATTTGGGTTTTTTGTTGCATTGTTTTATTTTTTATTTGTTTATTTATTTTTTTTTTTTTTGCTAACGACTTTGTGTTCTTTTGTCTACTATGTGCGTATGTGTGTGTATGTATATGTGAGTGTTTATTGTTTAACAGTTAGCAGTAAGCACAGAAGCGGACACATGAACTGCGTTGAATTTACTTATATATTTATACTTGATGACTTTTAGTAGCGTGCCATAAAAGCACAAATACAGACACTCACACACACTCACACACACATAGGACATAATTCTTTGCTGGTCTGTGTTTCGCTTGAACTTCCGTTGCTGTTTGCCCATTTTTATTGCATTTTGCCAGCTTGCCTTGTGTAGCTAGTTTTTTTTTTTGTTATCTTCGTTTCTCTCTCTCTCTCTGCCATTTTTCGCTTGTCTCTTCCGATACAAAAATAAAAATTGTATAAATATATATTTGTAACAAATAAGAAGACAAAAAAAATATCTGCACTTCCAGTTCCGTCTACAATTTTCATGACTTCATCTTTACTGGAGAATACCATAACGTTCCGTCTCGTTTTATCTGCACTCTGTTTGTATTTGTTTTTTTTTTTTTTTTGGTTTACTTTTGTCCTTTTCAAAAAAAAATTCGCATACTGATTTTCCCTTTTTGACACAACGGAAGCGGAAAATAATGTTGTGAAACAATGAAATGAAAAATTATTGTGACTATTTGTATGCACGCATTTTTCAACACTATGCGAAATATTTTTGTGTCTGCCTGCCTTGTGCGAATTTTTGCTCTTCACCCCTGTAGAACTTTAACCTTGTTAGCAACCATACATATTTCTTTTTATGCTTACAAAACCTACCAACTCTCTTCTTGACCCTTCTCAACCACTGCCACACCGCTCACTCACGTTCTTTCTCATGCGCTGGCTGTGTCTGAGTACATTGTGTTTTTGCCCATCAATTTTTATCGCAAGTTGAGTGTATCAATAAATTATACATAAAAATGCATCAGTCATTCGTCGCTTGTTGGCGTATCTATCGACCAATCCATGTGCTACATACATAAACACTTGGTGGTGCTCTGTGCTGTAAGCCGAATTCTGTAAAATTTGTTTGGCGAATTCGACAATTTTCAACATTTTTATCGAATTTTATGTTTATTTTTTTTTGTGTCTGTTTTGTTTCAATGTATCTTATTTTTGTAGCGTATTTGTTATTGTTTTTTGTCAGCCAAAAAGCAACTCGTTGTTTTTGCGCACATAAAATGTTTTACAATGCAATTTGTTGTAATTTTCTTCGGCTTCTCGTTGTTGTTGTTGTTGGCATTGTTATTGGCAATGTTCGAATTGTTGGCATTGCCTTTGGCTAAAACTTGCTTTGTCTCCTATGTCTGTCAGAGCATCAAAATCATGTAATTCAAAATTGATGCAGATAAATTTTATTTTCATTGGATTTTGTCGCTTAAATGTCTCGTCTCGTCTCATTTCATCTATTTGCGTATGCAAATACATTTGCCAATGGCAAACAATTTAAAATCGGTTTTTCTTCTTTTGTTTTTATTGTCGCGACGTCTTTGCTGTTAAGTGCTTTTTGATATCCCTTTAAGGCTTAGGCTTGCATGTAAACAAGTTGAGACACCTGCATTTTTTGTATCAAGGTCGAATTCTATGGAACTTGACAATGTTGAATATTTTTGACATTTATTTGCTTAAGGAAATGTTTGTTTTATTTATCAGACTCAAATGATAATGAAATAATCCCACTATGATTTACACAGAAGAACCCAAAAATTAAAGTTTACCAACTAATGAATAATAAAAAGATCAGTAAACGTATTTATTTATAAAAAAATTTGATTTAAATAAAATAAAACAAGGAAAAGAAATGACATCATTTAAAAAAAAAAAGTTTATAATTATACGTAATACAAAATAATTTACTTATCGCGGGAGAAAAATCAACATTTGGAACATAGTTTTTTTTCGAGCAAAAGATAAGAAATACAAGTATGAATAAGTCGAATGTAAGTAATTTTTATCAAAAATCATGTGTGCATATAAAGATAAATTTAAAGAAATACAAAATAAATTTGAAGAAAAGAATTAAATGATTTGTAATATTAAACATTTTACAACCTAAATTTATATTATATGTATTGAAGTTTGGCGCTTTTAATATTACTAGAGTGTAAATCACAAACGTTTTGTCTTGAAGCCAATTAACTGCTTCGCATTTTGTTAATTAACCACTCTGTATTCCATTTCGATTTCAATATTTTGCTCTTCACGCCGAGTGCCGCGGACCCGTGGTTGTCTGTGGGGCATTGCGTAGTGCAACTTCCGCCAAAAGTTGGGGTCATCCCATCTTATGTACGTATTTATATTAAGGTAAGCCCTTAGTTCACTATCTAGGTTCTCTAAGTTGGTCGGCTCATTGTAAAGTACAACAATCAATCGCTTACGCTTTTCTCGCAGGGAGGCTTGGATGGCTAACCTAAACTCCATCTTACCCCATGTCGAACGAGTAAAGTTTTCAGATAAAATGATAATGATTCTTTTCGATTGCTCAACTGTCTGAGAGATACGCTCGGGAATGCAATCGCCTATGAGCCAATCGCGGTCATGGAGACAAAGTCTGAAAGGATTCTCACAAATTTCCAATTTTTCGACAAACTGTTTTAAGATGTCCATATCGAGGCTTGAGTAAGAAATGAAGGCGTCATAGATCATATTGCGATCTAGTTGTGCCTCAGTTATACAAGGTAGACAACAGTTGTGCTCATATAGCCACAAGTTAATGGATTGTCGCTTGCACAGATATATTACCGTGACAAGTAGGAAAAACATGATGCATGAAAAGGTTACGGAGATTATTAAAATTGTATAAGACGGACAAATGTCAATTTTATCTAGATGATTAAGCGTTTTAGTAAAACGAGCATTACTGCAATACAATTTTAAGCGATCTTCAATTTTAGTGTCTAACCTCTTTAGAAATTCAAAAAATGGAACTGACTCACAATCGCATTGCCAAAGATTATTTGCGAGTGACAGTTTTAAAGATCCATTACGCTTTTCCACAAAATTGAGAACCTCATCATCGATTCTTTTCAAATAATTCCCACTCACATTAAAAAACTCGATTTTGTTTGGAAATTGTGAAGTTTTGAGAGAAGTTAAACGGTTGCCGCCTGCAAAGAGCCTTACAACATGTGAATAACCATAAAGTGAACTGTTGGGCAACATTTTAATATTATTATTTTCGACGTGAAGAGTAACATTACCGATATTTGGCATCGGCAATTCAGGAACCTCCGTCAAGTTTTTATTCGCACAATCAATTATGAATTCAAACGTATCCCTTAACAGGTAACAGTCACAGGCAGCGGGACATTTTTTGTGATTTTTATCATGTGTAAAATCACAGCGTTCTTCGTATGTACAGATAAGTGCCTCAGTGTCTGGACGATTGTAGTAGTCACATTCAATTATTTGAAAATTGCTTGAGTTCAGGTGGGAGTAAATTTTTATATTTTCATTCGTATTGTAATTTAATCGAAGCGTTTTTAAATGTGGCAATAACGGCCATGACCTACAGAAAGCACAATAAAAATATTAAAAAATCAAAGAAAAAAAACAAGAAATTTTTCATCTAATTCAAGTTGATTCAAGTTGAAAACTTACCAGTCGATTTGTCGAATTCGATTTTCGGAGAGATCCAAAAATTCCAACTTTATTAAATTGGCAAAGATTTCACTTTGAACTTCCTTTAGTCTGTTGTTAGTCAAATCAAGCTGCTTTAAATTTAGTTGATCTTCGAATAGAGGACTTGGCAACCATTCAAAATCATTATGGCTAATCTCAATAGTCTCCAGCGTTTGTGCGCCTTTGAACAAATCCTTCGCAATGCAATTACCAAATATCCACTTTAGGCTCACTTCTCTAAGCAAACTCATATTGTGAAAGTTCAATGGAAATTCGTCACATCCCTCTTGTGGTTTATATTCAAATTCTATTGTAACGCTTTCCAATTTAGATAAATCTTTGATTGCATCGCGTTTAAAAACAATGTCTTTTTTACTAACCCATGTGAGTTTCTTCAACTGTTTCAAGTTCAGAAAAAGATTATTTGGTACACTTTTTAGGTATTCATCGTGAAATCTTAACTCACGAAGATTTTGATAATTTTGAAACATGTTTTCATCTATTATTTCTTCATTAAAATTTATTTCCAAAGATTTGGTGCCATTTTCAATGCTCACATTGCGTTCTACTTTACTTGGCGAATCTTGGTTGGCATAAAATAAAATTATTTCTGTTTTTTTGAGTTTTAGAAATTTCAATATTTCTCTTCCGGTTGGTTCACTAAAATTATTACAGCTTTTCACATATATTTTTTTTTTAGTGTTGATTATGGAACTGTCACAGTTAAAATTTATGTCAGATGTTTTTGAGCAGTTTGGAAGGTTATTAATGGTCTGATCAATAAAGTATCCATGATCGGAGATAAAACAAAAATACTCATAGTCATTTATTGTGTTACTACACTGAACAACACAACAAACAATCGTCAATATAGGCCTTAAAATTTTCATTTTTACAATTGTTTTTTTCTTAATGTTATAGTTCCACTCGCATAGAAATATCGGAACGAACTAAATCTCTTTTTTGTGTTTTAAGGTTCATAATTTGTTTCACACCATGAATCCGCGCTCAAACATGACTAAATAAATGCTTAGAATTGTACATAAACAATGTTTCTCACCGATTAAACAAGAGAAGCAAATTAGAAATAAACATATTTTTCAAAAATCGCCTTATCGCAAACGCAACGCCAAAAATATGAAAATTGTAGTTACTCTTTCGTCTCTGCCGTGAAGTCAAGCACGTTTTACACAAAATAAAATAAAACTGTTGCCTTCTTTTTTTAATGTGAGTAAGATTGAAAGCCACGGACTCATGTGGTCCGTTTGATTGTTTCTTACAATTAAGCTCACTTATTTAAAAAGTTGCTGTTCTAACGATAAAAGCGATTGAGACATGTAAACAAATGGAAATAAAAATAGCAAAAAATTTGAACCTTTCCGTTGCCAATTAAAGACACTTCTCGTAACTTCTACATTGATACCCATTTTTGAATGACATTTTGGATGATGAATTGTTATTTATCAAAGTTTAAGGGGGAAAGCCACTGTGACTGCCGAAAAAATGTGTGATTTTTGTGAATATTTTGACCAGGAAAATAAAACAACATCAAGATAGTTGTTTTCATTTCTTATTTAGTGTACATCCAAGATTATTGACATAAATTTTCATTAAAAAATATTGAGTAGTTCCAAAAATATGAGCGTTCTTGTAGAACCGTAAAAAAAAACACCTCCATGGCTGCACCGGTTACTGAAGAAATTGTTAACCGATTTTCATGAAATTAGTGTTGTTTGGTTCATATCAAATGTGGCTATCCTAGAGCGTAGCGGTAGTTTGTAAGGCTCGCTTCTGGCAACTAGGCTTGGTTTGTTAAAATTAATAGGTACCAAGGAATTCTAATCCTTTATGATAGGTTGAATCTCAACAGATAGAATGTTCATACTAACAGAGATTAATAGAGTTGCCAGCATATGTGGTTTAGTTTTAAATTTAATATTTTATAAAAGAGTATAGAATCAACATTTCTTTTTTGTATGGGTCATCTCAAAGTTTGCTTGTTGGTTGCAAAGTTGTATTGATAGCTCTTTTTTTTAACGCTTTTCGATAAGCCAAAGAATGAAACAAACAACAACTTGCTTATTGACAAGTCGGCCAATGAAAAGCCATTAAAATCATTTATCAATAACTTCATTTTTTTTCGTCACTTTACTTTATATCTCACTCAAACACTGACATCTTTGCGCTCTTTTATATTGACAAGCTGCTGTCAAGCGTTGTCATCATCACCGATTACAAAAATAACAACAATTATAACAACAACAACAACGTGCAAAAGAAGAGCTTGCAGACAATCAATGTACTAGAAAAAAAAAACACAAAAAGAGCACAAAAAGGATATTTTCAATGGCAGTCGCCGTCGATGCTTGCATAAAATATGAAAATGACTGTAAAAAAGAATAAAGAACACAAAAAAATGTTGTTAAAAAAGGAAAATAAAAGAAAAGGATTGATGTTGTTCTCGAAATAAGTGCTAAAGAAAATATGTCAACTGGTCAGAACTGCTGCCCCACTGCCAAGCGCACTGCACACGGCTATTGTTACCACCCTCGCACACACACACACATACACACATATACACACACATTCATTCACACACATTGGCAAGCAGCAGAGGCAAACGCGACAGCGAGCGAAGCTGTCACACTGCATAAATGTCAAAAAGTTCGAGCTATGATAAATGACATAAAGTGCCACTCGGCAAACTGAACAATATTAAAGAATGCAGCGAAATAAAAAAAAAAAAAAGAAACAAAGAATAACAAAAACAAAAAAACAAATTATCCAAGTCAAAGTCGGTAAAAAAAAGTTGTTGAAAAAAGTTGGTAAATGATAGAAGAGTTTGGCTGTCAAAGGAAGTTGCTGATAAAAAAGAGGATTACTTGCAATGCTGTCAGTGACACCTTCTATGACTGTTGAAAACAATGAATTATTTTTAAGTTTCAGAAAAAGAAATAAAATTAATATTTTAAAGTTTGTGCATTGCAAAAAATACTTTATTTTATATACCAGAGGCAAATGAATCATGCACTTTGAAAAAATTGTGTAGGCATGTTTTAGCTACATTATCAAATAGAATGTCTATTCTATACAGCAAATTTGAGTATAATATACTGAAATATACAATGAAACAATACGCGCTATTTTTCGAATTGTACTAATCTTCCAAAGCGCACGTTTCTTTTTTTGAATAATTTTTCTTAGATAAGACTCTTAATTTCTATTGGTTGTCTAGATCTTAATTCTAATCAGTTCCAACACTAAGTTTTTACAAAAATGAGAGTGAACGATGAATTGAGAACAATTTCTGTCTGAGAGTAATTATATAATCGAGCTTGAAATTAATGTATTCATGCAGACGTCTCATATATACATAAACTTTAAGACAAGGTTCGAGTACTAGACTGCCGTACAGGCGCTGTGACTCTGTGTAACATACACACATACATAGAGTACATGATGTTTCATTTTTAATAACGTTACAAATTTCATGAGTTAGCTCTTATCAACCAAATATTAAATAAAAAAAGTAAGGGAGCTATTTTCGGCTATGCCGAACTTTATATACTCTTGCAAACGTTTTCACAATTATTCTTATTAGGAAATCCTTTTTTAATTTTCCAATAAGAATCATATCCGTAGCCACGCCCATTTTATAATTTGTGTTAAAGAAGGCAATGTAGTCAAACTTCACTACAGTTTTCAATCTTGTATCTCGTCTGTTTACAGAGAAAGCCAATTTTTAAGTTTTTAGTTGTATGGGCGGTACCACGCCCTTATGTGCGATTTTTATAAAATTCTGGATTTTAGTCAGGCATCAACAAAAACACGTAATAGCAAAGTTAAGTTTGCTTATATCCAAAAACAAAAAAGTTTTTCTAACAAAAACTGTATTTTTAACCAATCGTTCCTATAGGAGCTATATGCTATAGTAACCTGATCTTGACCATTTTTGCACTGTATTTTTGTAGATGTCAAAAATGTCTTTGTGCAAAATATTGAGTCGATAACTGCAAAAACACGCTGAATTCAAGCAAAAACATAATTTTTGACCGATCCCTCCTATGGCAGCTATATGCTATAGTCATTCGATCAAACTGATTTTTACATACCAAATACCTGCAAGGCGAAGAAAATTTTCTGCGTTTAAATTTTGTTGCTTACTTTAAAACTCTGGCTGGAAATCGCATTGAAACAGACAGACAGACAGACGGACATCGCTATTTGAACTCGTCTCGTCATGCTGATCAAGAATGTATAAACTTTATATAGTCGGAGATGTCTCCTTCTCTGCGTTGCAAACTTCATGACAAAGTTAACATACTCTTTTTGCAAGCGTATAAAAATAAAAAAAAAACCTATTCAAATCTTCAATTAATTTGCAGCATTTTAAAATTTTTAATTAACTTTCAAGCGCAAAATGCAAATTTAATTCAATTTTGGCGCTTTACCTCAACTTTTCCTTCACGCTTAACGCTAAACAAAACAACAAAAAGTGGAAAGACTTTAGTCAGGCGGCATCACTGGGCGTTTCAATACGATACGACAGATGTCTGTCTGTCTGTGTGTCTCTTCTTGCACGATGCCAAGAGTCAACACCAACTGCAGTTGACAGTTCAATTCTGCACAAGTGTCTCTGCAACTTACAAAAATGTCGTTTTACTTTTGTTTACAACGTAGGAAACAACGAACAGCGCGCACACAGCCCACAACATGGGGCAGGGGACAAATGAAATGTATGCAAGTAAGGAAGCAAAAACAGCAATTGTGTTTACGCCCTCTTACAGCAGTCGATAGCATATACACACATACATACAAATACCACAGCGAGCATGGCAAGTATATAGTCATGTCGTATGAGTAATACATACTCATACAATATCTGATAAGCTGTGCCATACATTTGCATACTTCCGGCAATTTGTTTGTGCGCTGCTTTTTGTTTTTGCTAAAGACAAAAAACAAGAGCTGAGAAAAAATACGAGATGAACAAGAGTGTAAAAAACTAGCCCATGGTGGCAAATGCAATAAGCGCGCGAAACTACGACAAAAACAACAACAACAACGATTACAACAAAAGTAACTGCAATTGTAAAAAAGAAAACTTGAACAATAAAACAGCAAAAGAGAAAGAGAAAGTGTGACATAAGAGCATGTGGACGATAAAAAATGAAGAAAATACGATAAAATGTTCGTTGGAAGCCAAACGTGACAAAAAAGCAGAGTGAGCGATACTTTCGGCTTTGCCGAAACTTGTATACACTTATTGGAAAAAAAAATATTTTTAAACAAATAATAAACGTTTTAAGAGAAAACGGTTTCCTATTTTCTAGTTGGCCTCAAAGAAAGCAGTACACTATACTTCAATTATCTTCAATCTTATAATTTTAATTTTTTTTTTCTTATAAGTCTTTGCTATATAATAAAGCGTTAATAAAAAGATGTAATTACAAAATTTCGACTGGTTTTATAAAAGAATAATTAATAGCTTTCTAAAAAAAACATTATTTTTGACCGATAGTTCCGACGGTAGCAATATGATATAGTCGTCCAATCTTCACATATATCGCAGACTGTTTTCATTGACGTGAACAAGTATATCAACGCATCTTGTCGTGCTGCTCATGTATGAATATACTTTACATAGTTGGAGATGTTTTCTTCACTGCCTTGCAAGCTTCATGACAAAGTTATCAAACTCTTTTTTTGCCAGAGTATAAGAAAGCAGTAGAAAATATTCTAGAGTTCTTATCGCGCTCATTCGATTCGAGTTTTCCATCTATGCGTTGTAAAGCGCATACAAATTATTGTACATTTGCCGCAGTATTGTTTACTGAGTGCACTTGCAGCTTTTATTTCGCCTTACAATACTTCCTTCATGTTTTTGTTGTTATTCAATTTGGTTTTTTTGTTGTTGTTGTTGTTGGAGTACTTCTTGCACACTACATTTTTGTCATGGTTTATTTGCATATTTGTAATTTTTGCTGTTGTTATTTTTGCTGTGCTTTTTCATTGCTTTTGTATCTCAGAAATATTGTAAGCAATATTTTGCTGTTCACTTTACTTGTTTCAGCGCATAAAAAGCGCAAAAGAATAATGTTTGCCGTAAAACATTTGCGAAATGTTATTATTATTTTCAGCATATCGCAACATGCTTTAAGTACAATCACATTTCTCAACATTACAGTTGGGTAAATGAAATGTCTTCTTCTATAAGCAATTGAACAATTAATATAAAATATTTTGATGATAAATTCTGTCGAAGCTTTAAAAAGCTTGTCTGTTGATATCTTATTACTCAATTCAATTATAAGATATTCTGCTGAACAAAATGTAAATAAGAAAGTATTATCAAGAGAGAATTTTTGTTTAAAGCTCAATATAAAATGCTACAAGCTTATCATAAAATACTCTTAGATAACCCTTAGCTAATCGCATATAGTCTCATTGTTTGTTGTTCTATATTATTGGCCACTTAATGCTAAGTCCTAACAAAAGTCTAAAACATTTTTGTAAAGAAAAATGTGTTTTAGCTTATTGGATCTTGTAAAAAATTTGAATCACTTTAACACTTTATCTATCTGTTATAAAGTGATACAGATGGGGTCTTTCTCTCTCTCTCTCTTTTCTACATCTTCTCTTAATTATAATACAAATTTTGGCGTTCCTGCCAAAGACTTAAAACAATATTGAAAGTCAGTGCAAGACAACTTCATATGCTCAAACATAGCTTAAGAACATACGTCATTAACAATCGACGATCATTTTGATTATGAAGATCAGCAAACTTAATATGACTTCATACATATTTGTTTCTTCAAATTCAACAAATAAGCTTTGATAGTTGAATAGTAAAGTAAGAAGAGATAAAATTTTAAACGCAAGTCTGGATTCTATTATGTTTGTGTGAAAGCATGTAAAAGTCTTAAAAAAAATGCAATTTTCTTGTTTCGTAAAATGTATTTTTTTTGTAAAATTCTTTTAACTTTTATAGTTTCTACTTAGCATTTTTATTTGATTTTTAAAACTAGTTTTACACAATTGAAAAAAAATTGTGCCTTTTGCCAAAATAAATAATTCGTTTTATGCAAAATTGTACTAATTGACGTTTATATAACGCTTACCGTTAGACCACATTTTTTTTTTTACATGTACTTTTTTTATTTTTGTTTCGAGTCGCAACATTTTGCGCTATCAGTCTAATAAGCCCCTTAGTGGGCCATTGCGAAGCGCACTTTGACTGTCATTTGCATTTAAAATGTGTGATTTCACAGCAAAAGATAAAGAAAGAAAAAGCGAAGCGAAAACAAAAATTCAACTGAAAATGAAATTTTGTGCTTACACTTTTTTCTATTTTACATTTTGCCTGCAATTTTTGATAGAGAAAATTTGACTAGAACCTAACTGGGGCAAACCATAGGCGAGGCGAGACCAAAAGTGCCAATGCAAAGGCAATGGCAACGGCAATGGCAACGGCGACAACCGAGACAGCATACGAGTATATATGCAAATTATGCGCGAGTCTCTGACATGAATTGTCAGCCATTTTCCAACTGAAATGCTTCAACACTCGCTAGCTCGTTTGGTTCGCGTTCGTTTGCAGTTCCGCTTACAATGCTGTTGCTGTTGTTGTTGATGCTGCCAGCAGTAGCGGCGGCGGCATACGCTCCATTACCATTTGCCAGCAATGCTGTTGCGGTTGCCGTTCTGCTAAACGCGTACGTTGATGTCTGTCTGCTAGCCAGCCAGTCAGCTAGTCAATATGAATAAAAATAGCTGTCATGTATGCATGTATGTGTCTGTGTAGGTTGATAGGCAGACAGACAGACAAACAGACAGAGAGACGGACAGACGGCGGGGACAGGCTGGCAGGCGGACAGAATGTCGTGAATTACATGCATGTACGTTGGCTTATATGCGCATTACTCGGAGTCGAGTAGTCGAAGTTACGCCACAAATGTAAAGGCACACATACATGCATACATGCAAAAATACACACACACACACACACACGCACATATGCAGAGTCATAAACATAAAATTCAGTTGCCAGTTGCAGCGACAGTTACTGGCTTCCGTATCGGCTTCCTTCTGACTGCCTTCCTGTCGCACTTCTTTGCCGCAATGACAGCTTTGGTGACTGCTGCCGCTGCCGCTGCTGCTGCTGCGTTCGACATGAATATATCTGCTTCTAATAATGGCTTCAAATTGGTTGGAATTGCTAATTTTATCTGCATGCATGTACAATTTTGGCATGTATCTATGCTGGCACACTTGTTTTTTTTTTTTTACCACCAATTTGGTATTTTTTTGTTGTTTTTTTTCTCTTTTGGTTGTTAAAGTTTGCGTTCAAACATTTCTTGTGGCTTAAATGGTTTTATCATCAATGTTGTTGGCAAACTTTGTACGGCAACGACTAACGAAAAATTTTGTAATTACGTGTGTAGTTTTAAACTTATACTCGTATGTCCTTGCGCTTAACGCTTTTATTGCGCATACGCCATGCGCGCTAGCGAAATAAATTTGTTAGCGGTTTGTTGCATGACAAAATTGAAAGGAAGCTATTTTCGGCTTTGTTGAAGCTTGTATACTCTTGTGAGCATTTTGCCATATGCGGATTTGAATATTTTGGGGCGTAGCCACGCCTATTTTCTTTTTTGTTTTATAGAAAACAAAAAATAGCAATCTGCTATCTCATCCGCTTACAGAGAAATACCATTTTTAGGTCTTTCTCTATATGGGCGATGCCACGCCTTTTTGTCCAATTCTTATAAAACTTAAGAATATTGTCAAGTATTAATAAAATCACGTAATTGCGAAATATTGTCTGTTTATATTCAAAACCCATCGTTCCTATAGGCTACAGTGTTCTTATCGAGTTAGTTTTGAGATATAGAACGCCTTAAAATCCGTCGATATGTCTAGGAGAAGTTTGCACATAAACAGACACACAAACATGGCCTTACGAACTCGTCTCGCTATGCCGATCAAGAATGTATAAGTATATATATTTCATATAGTCGGCGATGTCTACTTTCCTGCGTTGCAAATTTCATGTCAAAGTTAATATACTCTTTTTGCAAGCGTATAAAAATAATCATGTTTATATGCTTACACATATCACAACTAATAAATATTCATTAATAGGAATATGCGTCAATAAAAATATAAATTAAAAATATATATATTTTTATTGTTTGTTTAATGGTTGCTGCAAATAGCAAACGTTTCGATTTTTGATTTTTTTGTGCTTGTTTTCTTTTTGAGTTGTTGTTGTTGTCTGCGTAAAAATAATGCTGAAATGTTTATGCGTTCCATAAAATGTTTATAAGAACGAAAACCAATGAATATAAACAACGAAGAAACAAAACTCAATAATGGCCGAACGGAATCCCGTTAGAGCCGCCATTTTTAATAAAGAAGCCAAAATGAAGATGAGCAAACGTGGCGTTGCTGAGTTGCGCATTTCTCGAATACAAATACATATATTCCGTGTCGTCTGTGTCGTCTGATACGGCATTCTGAGTCTGGGTTCATGTCTGAGTCCAACGAGGAGCATGATTTAATCGAAATAATGGAAATGTCTTTTTTATTAGAGATTTTCATTTGTATTTGCACATTTCAATTGTTATTTTCCTTCAATGTTGACAATGGTCTCGTTGTCGTTTGATATCTCTTCTTTTTTGTGCTCTTGTACTGCTTTTGTAGTTTGTGTTGTTGTTTTGGCTTGTGGCTGCGACCACGAGTTTTTGTCAAGTGAAATTCATTTTCAGATTTGCATTAGTTACGTTCAGTCGTTGACATTTGTAAGCGAATTGTTTTTATTTATTTTTTCGTTGTTTTTGTAAAATGACTTTGTCAAATCTCGGTCAAAATACTTCGCTTTAGCTAAGCATTCATATTAATTCGTGTTGTTTTTATCTTGTGACATCATTTTATGCGCTAAAGCCAATGTCAAATGTATCTGTGTCAGCATTTTCGAAATCGGCATAAAATTAAATTCAAAAGCATTTGTATCGCTTTGCGATGTAATTTCTGTACGAGTTGACTTAAATACAACTTGAAACTCATTTTGTTGGTATTTGCGGCAATGAAAAGAAATGCTTTCAATGCAAAAAAAAAAGATTTAAACAAAACGAAAATAAAATAAATACATAATTACGAAGAATCAAAGACAAACTTTGTGGCATTTTTAATTAGTCAACAAGCATTTTTATTTTAACAAAAAAAAAAAAGTCTAATTGAATTTAAATAATTTGCATTTTTAAGCCTTCAATGCAAAACTTTGACGAACAGTAAACCTGCTAAGACTTGCCACAATTTGCATGCAGAACTTTGTATGAAAAGTTCATTGCATCAAGCCAAATAAATCGCACAAGTTGTAATATTTGAAGCAAGTCTTAAAAGAAGAAAAAAATGGCGCAAACTATCGATGAAAATTGTTGTGTGCTTATATAAAATGAAGGCAACGCCATTAGAAGCCATTTGCAGAGTAAAAACAAATAGCAAAATAAACACCTACACACACACACACATATACATACATGCTAAAACACTATGCAACACTATTGTGAAAGTATGCCATTATTTCTTGACAAACAATGGCGAATTCTTGCGGCTTACACAAAATGAGACAAACAGCAACAGAGCGAGCTAGCATGATGGCAGCAAAAGGAAAAAAAGAATACAATAATGCAAACAAGCAAGTATGAGCAGAAAGCGCTAAAAGCATGCAACGCACGAAAGTATGCTATGAAAAGCATATACATTAGAGCGCTTACGAATTGAATGCATGAAACGGAAACGGATGCCGAGACGACGCCAAATGCTAACGATAGGTAACGATGGCGGCTATGTCGACGGTAACCCGCAGCGCATTTTATTGTTTGCAAAAACCCGCCATAGGAGTCGCATTAAGCCGGAAGCAATAGTAAAAATTCGCCAAAGCCGCTTTTCACACAACCAACAACAACAAAACCATAATAATAATAATAATAAAAAATAAAAAATAAAAAATAAACATGGCACAAAAAATGACAAAACAAACTGAAGAAACATGCACAATACAAATGCGTCTAAGCAAACAATAAGACATGAAGTGTTGTGCGGCAAAGTGTGGCAATGAAGACGCGATTGCTGAAAAATGCTTTATGCGTCGCAGAAAATCTTCACAGTTTGCGCTTGTTGGCAATAAAATGAAGCGAATTGTATATATTCGTAAGTTAGTAAGCGCACAAAAGTTATATAAAAATGGCGTATATATTCGACGACAAAGCGTTGCCTTACAACTGCAAATGGCACAATGTTTGCGGCTGAGTGGGCGTGTGGCAGAACGAAAGAAAAAAAAAAAAACCCACCGCCATTTTATAATTTATGCCAACGGCGAAATAAAGTTTCGTCATTATTTATTAAAAACCAAGTGAAGTCTGCGCCGCTTTTTTTTTTTGTTGTGCTTCGTGTGGCTTGCAGGACACATTTTACGTACGTTGTCATTACTTGGCACGCCTGCACTGCAGGACACGGCTAAATGACTGTAACTTTAGCTGGAAAAAAATTTACAGCTTCAGATTATTTTTTACTTTTACCGAAAACTGACCTAAATTGCAATTTGTCAGCTCGCCTGCCAGTCTGCCCAACAGACGACTTGACTGTCTGTGTCGCTCAGTCGTTGTATTCCTGTGCCTTTGTCTGTCTTGTAGTTCTTCTGAACATTCGAAGCTACTGTGCGTCTGCAGTTCAGTTTAGTTTTGGCCAACGGCACGACTTGGCTGCGTTGTAGAAGTGTTTCGGTTGCCTGAAGTTGAGTTAAGTGTTTTATATTTTCGTTTACAAACTAAAAGTTGCATCCTTGTTGCTGTTGTTTTTGTCGTACACATTGCGGCACAAGTTAAAAGGCACCTGCCACACACACACACACACACACACTCATAAATATGACAAACACTTTTACTTTCGTATTTGTGTGTTTTAAAACACTTTTAGTTACGAGTACGCGCAGAGATTAAAGAGTTTTATTGGTAAATTGGACAGATTGTGGTAAAGTGATATTAATGTCACAATGTGCGCCGCCAAGCCCAAGTACTGTTTTTGAATTTTGCTCGTTTGACAGCTGTCAGCTTGATTTGGCGCGCTAAAACTTTCGAACTTGAAAATATTTTGAACTTTTTGTCAGAAAATTATTCGATTTTTTTGTTGGTTTGTGTGTGTGTGTTATGCCTGACTCAATTATACATTTGGCTTGTGCATGTTTTATATGAAGCGTTTTAATAAACATTTTGAGAAGTTGAAACTTTTGTTTGAAATTATTTTATTTTGCTTTAGTTGAATTTATTAGTCATAATGCGTGTGTGTGTGTTTAAAAATGCATGAGCTTGTATATTTTGATTGACGCATTTGAATTGTTTGTATGTTGAATTAGTTGAGTTATTGAAATGAGTTACGGCTTTAGGACATAAAAGAAACAACAACACAGCGTAAAATTTATATTGCAAATAATTCTTATAATAAATAAAACAAATTTTATCACCATTAATGTTTAGTGAGCGCTGCTTAAGCAAGCGATTGTGGTTTTGCGGTCCGTGTAATCACTAAAAATTTTTAGCAGAAATATGCCTTATAAAATTATATCATAATATAATGACCTCATGGTGCAAATATGTAAGTGCCCACAAGAAGTGAAGTCATCAGCCATGAAGTCTTTTTTTTCTGTGTAAAAACTTAAAAGTTGATTGACTCTTTAACACAACTTGTACAAAACATAAACGTCGCATTTATATGAAATTCTTTGAAATTTCACTCCATTCTTGAAAAGTTGTCTGACGGTTTCAAGTGCCATTGAAATGCTTTTGCAGCCTTTCATGATTAAGAAACAAAAATCCGCTTTATGCGATTTCCGTATAAAATAACATAACAACAACAACAACAAACAACAACGACGTGAAACAACAACAGCGCAAAAATGTGTACAAAAAAAGAAAAAAAAACTATTAACGTGCACTTTATCAAATTTAAAGCACGTTTATTTCGCTTTTATGCCATTAAATGTTGTAAAAGAATATAAACTGCGTTGAAAATGAAATTTTAGCTGCTATGAACAAATTACGCTACTTTGCAAGTTAACTGCACTGAAAAACAGACGTGAACAAGACAAGACGTGACGAGACGCATTGCGATGAGTTGAACAGCGCTGTAAGCTGTGAGAAAAGCAAGACCGCAGCCACAAGCGCGACCAACTTCACTGACTATACATACATACATAGATACATAACTATAGAGCCTCAAGTGTATATCGGTGTGAAAGCGTGGGCGACTGACGCTGTGTGTGTGTGTGTGTCGCTTGATTGCTGGCTGCTGACTGTTGGTTGAAAAGCTACCTGACTTCGTGAGTTGCTTAAAACCGCAAAGGTTGTTGGAATTTTTATGCGTTTTAAAATATTTGCAGCACATTTGCAACAGCCGCGCTGCAACACAAGCGCACAGCATGTGAAAGGATGCTGTGAAAAAAAAAAATAATAATAATAATAATAATAAAAATGAAAATGAAGAGGAAAAAAAAAAGTAGCGGAAATCAGCTAAAACTAAGTTATGCTTTGATGCGAATGAGTTATGTGCGCGCGACAATCAGTGGCGACTGGAATTCTCACCGTCGCTCAGGCACGCACGAACGCTTCAGCGCAGCAAAACCGAAGCACATAAACTCTGACGGCAAAGGCATTTGTGGGCGTGGCAATGGCGCAAAGGCACACACATAACTTCTATGACACATTGCGGAAGTTCTGGTTTAGTTAAGTGAGTGTGCTGCGTGTGTTTGTGTGTGTGCAAGATGCCCTCGACATTTTGCTTAGCTCAGCGTGGTTAAGAACGAAAACGTTAAAATATATACATATATATATATATATATGTATAAGTACAGAAATAAACTAACTTGTATCACAAAACGTGGCAAGTAAAATACAAAAAAAAAAACAACCTTTCTAAATGCACACACACCTTACTCAAGAAGTGTGTCTAAGTGTGTGTGTGCGTGTGTGTGTGGGTGTGTAAAAGGTTTTATGTCGTCATTACCACATCATAAAACGTTTCTACGTTCAACTAATGATGAATGCTTTGCAGCTTTGCTTTGATTCCAGACGGACTTGGCACGTTGCCCGCTGAACGTGTTCAACTCTTTTCATAAATTTAAACTGATTTTTATACTATTTACGCAGTGTATATTATTATAATTTTGTCTTGTTGTTTGAAACACACATTGAGCGCGACATCTCCGATTATGCAAAGTATATATGATAGTATTTTTGAACACCATGACAAGACGCGCTGAAAAGAGAAATTCATGTGTCTTAAAAGTTGCCTTGAGCCTTGCAATGCCTTATGGCACCAACATAATATATTATTTATTGTTGGAAAAAAAAAAATGCACTCAAATAGAGAAGATATTTTTTTTCTTGGTATTTAATAAAAACAAAATAATTAATATGAATTTTACATGGAATAGTTAATTTAAACATTTACAAATATTTGCTCAAAAAATTATTTTAAAAGTGTATTTATCATCAATGAGGACACATAAATATTTATATCGTCAATCAATTTACTGCGCCACGTTTGGTTCATTGACCATTCTATATTCCATTTCGATTTCCATATTCTGCTCTACACGCCGAGTGCCGCCCACCCGTGGTTGTCTGTGGGGCATTGCGTAGTGCAACTTTCGCCAAAAGTTGGGGTCATCCCACCTGATATAAGTATTAATATTAAGATAAGCCCTTAGTTCACTATCAAGTTTGTCAAAGTTGGTCGGCTCATTGTAAAGTACAACAATCAATCGCTTACGCTTTTCTCGCAGGGAGGCTTGAATGGCTAACCTAAACTCCATCTTACCCCATGTTGAACGAGTAAAGTTTTCGGATAAAATGATAATGATTCTTTTCGATTGCTCAACTGTCTGAGAGATGCGCTCGGGAATGCAATCGCCTATGAGCCAATCGCGGTCGTGCAAGCATAGCCTAAACGGATTTTCACATTTTTCTAAATGTTGAACAAATTGTTTTAAGATGTCCATATCGAGGCTTGAGTAAGAAATGAAGGCGTCATAGATCATGCTGCGATCTAGTTGCGCTTCAGTTATGCACGGCAGACAACAGTTATGCTCATAGAGCCACAAATTAATGGATTGTCGCTTGCACAGATATATTACCGTGACAAGTAGGAAGAACATGAAGAATGCTAAGATGAATATAATTATTAAAATGGAATATGATGGACAAATGTCAATTTTATCAAGCTCATTCAGCGTTTTATTAAAACGAGCATCACTGCAATGCAATTCTGAGGGATCTTCAATTTTATTTCTTGACCTCTTAAGAAATTCAAGAAATGGAACCGACTCACAATCGCATTTCCATGGATTTTTTGCGAGTGACAGTTTTAAAGACCCATTACGCTTTTCCACAAAATTGAGAACCTCATCATCGATTCTTGTGAACAAATTGTCACTCACATTAAAATACTCGATTTTGTTTGGAAATTGTGAAGTTTTAAGAGAAGTTAAATGGTTGCCGCCTGCAAAGAGTCTTACAACATTTAAATAACCATAAAGTGAACTGTTGGGCAACATTTTAATATTATTGTTTTCGACGCGAAGAGTAACATTACCGATATTTGGCATCGGCAATTCAGGAACCTCCGTCAAGTTTTTATTCGCGCAATCAATTATGAACTCAAACGTCTTTCTTATCAGGTAACAGTCACAGGCAGTGGGACAGTTTTTGCGATTTTTGTCATGTGAAAAATCACAACGTTCTTCGGATGTACAGATAAGCGCTTCACTTTTTGGAAACGAGCATAAATAAATCACTCCAGCCCTGGCAATAGGACTTTTCTCAATTATTTGAAAATTGCTTGAGTTCAGTTGAATTTTCATGTCAACACAACGCGTGCTATGCCGTATGTCAAGATTTTTCAAATGTGGCAACAGCGGCCATGAGCTACAGGAAAAGAAACGAAAGGAAACAAATTGAAAATTTATTTCATTCACTTCAAGTTGAAATTTTTTTACCAGTCGATTCGATGAAGTTCATTATATGAAAGGTCCAAATATTCTAACTTGGTCAAGTTCTCAAATAGTTTACTTTCAATGTGGTTCATGTAGTTATGACTCAATACAAGTGTTTTCAAATTTATTTGGCTTTCAAATAAATTGTTTGGCAAATTAAATAATATATTCTCGCATATCTCAATGAAGTCCAAATTGTTTGCGTCTTTAAAAAAGTCTTCGGAAATTTTATAATAAAACATTTTTATAAGGCGCACTTCTTTAAGTGAACTCATGTTGTAATTTTTTAAAAGAAAAATTGGTTTATTTGTATTACTAATATCATGATTGATAACGGTCACTGCGTCGTTATGCCACTTTAGTTTTTTTAACTCGTTCATGTTAGTTAAAATGCCATGAGGCACACTTGTACGATTGTCTGAATAAATTTCTAGTTCACTTATATTTTGATAATTTATGTATGAGTTATTGATTTTTTGTGGAAAAGTTCTCTGCATTTTTTCATTGAAATAAAGTTGTAAGACCTTAGCGCCTTTCTCAGCATTCACTTCGAGTTCTGTTCTTAGTTTTTGTTTATTGTAGTCATAAAATTCGAACACTTTTACATTTCTTAATTTGAATGACTTTAATATTTCTGTTGAACTTGGCTCACTGAAATCACCACACATATCAATTTTTATGTAATCTTGAATTAACAAATGTAAGGGTACATCAAGTTTTTTATTTATTTCTTTGGTAAATTGTACGTCGGAAAAGACAGTATGTAATAGAATAGCATATTCATCACCATCTTCTGAACAGTCTAAAATCCATCCTAGCCTACAAAGAACACAAGCACAAAGAAATGTCAATATAAAGAAAAGTTTATACATCTTGCTGATTTGTTTTTTATTTCTACACGAATTGAATTATGCGACCATACTGAAGCTCGTTTTTAATTATATGATTTTCTTGTTTTGCGTTTTTGAAATCCGTTAATGTTTCACAACAAGAATCAACATTCAATTATTCATAAGTGAGAACAATACACGAACCAAAGCACTAATCTGTGAGCAATAATTCAAGCTCATGGAGCCGCGCAAAAGAGCAAGTACATTATTGCGATAAATTTCGATGACGCAAACTGGCGTAATAAGCAAATCTAAACGACCGCGAGCGGAATACTTTTTTACAAAAACAAGAATGAATTAAAAAATCTTTAAGCACTTAACTGAAAATTCAATGGTAATTAAGTAAAATGAATGAAATGTCAAAACCGTGTGTTGTCAACTCATGTAATCGAAAATATATTTTTGTGGGGCCGATATTTTTGAAAGAAACAATAATAATTATCAGTTTGTTTTTTTATGGCAATAAAAAAAAGCTTCGCCAGTTAATTCTAATGTTGTCAAATCTGAAGTCATTACTTAGATCGGTTTCTGAAATCCGATAAGATCCAATAAAATTAAGACCAAATCAAAATAACGGCTTGCTTTTTAGTCTTTAAGTTGTGACCTGAAGTGATAATAAGTACCTGAAGCCTATCGATCAACAGATCGAATTTCAAGACTGTAGCTGCTGTGACATACGTACGGACATGTCTTAATCGATTTCTCTTGATCTAATACTATTTATGCGATTAAGTTTTCTTCATGCCAAGCAAAAAAACCTTATCATTCTCACAAATCCTTAACAGAGAAACCTCAAAAAACATTGGGTAAAAACACGAGGGCAGGTCTTTGCCGTGTCGCACTCACACACACTGAGCGTAAGGCATAAAATTGCTACGTGACAGTATTGCAAACACTCATGCGATTTTTGTAGCAAATTTTGTTTGTAAAAAACCAAAAAAAAACATGATTTCATAATATCAAATTAGTGACATGAAATGTTTTGCAGTTAATTTAACGTTTATTTGAAATAAATTCATGGTTTTACAAATTGAAAACTAATGTCAGCGTTGCGTTTTAGATAATTCTGTGGTTGTACATGGCAATTATTGGTTGAGTTTGGGCTTTTATATGTTTGGCTTGTGTTTAATTAAAAATGCTTGATGAGCTTTCTCACTTAGCTGACAGTTTATTTGTTGTTATGAACTTTGGGCTTAATTTCAATATAAATATTATAAATAGTGTAAATTTATGCATGAATAAGCATTTTAATATCGGCACAGACGAAACATGAAGAGCCGAAACAAATTGTGAGGCTCCTCCGTAAACTTCATCTATGGTAAAGTTCTGTCAGTGATAAAACGTGTTTTTGGAGTGATTGACTTGACTCTTGACTGTCGCAGATGCTCTCGCTAGATTGATTTCAGGTTATATTAGAGAGGAATCACATATCATTGAAATAGTAATAATAAATACGCCAATGTTACATAGAACTCTAACGCACATACGGCAATTGCTTACCATCATTTGTATCTTTTGGTTAAGTCAGTTGTGTAGCCAAATTATTTACTACTTCTTCCACTTTGTAATTACTCTTACATCTTATAGTACCTTATGTATTTTGACAGAGAAATTACATTTTTAATTTGATTTCCAAATTAACTTCCCTTTCGTCAAGTCACTGTCGCTGTCAAAGTTGCCACACATAACACTTGACAAGTGACAACACAAGCAACTTGTGTTAAAACACCAAGCAAAAATAAACCAAAAAAAAAAAAAACATGACAACATAAGTTGTACTTTCACACACATGTCATCTGACAGAAGAACTGTTGTGGGTTTGATTATCTTTATCAAATTACGTATGAGTATCGCACACATTATTTATCAACTTTCAACAGCGCAAATTGACTAAAATTCATAAAGACACACACACACACACACACACGAGCACGAGCACAAAACAAAAAAAAAACTGTCACAAACGCTCAGAAGTTTACAACTTTACAACGACGACTGACAGCCTGACACTGACACATGCAAATGTTGCGGTCGTCGGCGTAACTTTTCGTTCAGGTACATTTTGCGGTTGCTGCTGACATTTTGCCATAGCGAAATATTTACGCAAAATGATGTTAATTTGTTAAAAACAAAATGTGCATATTAAAAAAAGTATTAGTTTAAAATATGCAAAATGTCTGCTTGGCTGAAGCGTATGGCAGGTAAATAAGCATGACCACGAACTATTTAAGTTTATTTAATTTGATCAAATAATGACAACATTTTTTTTTTGCATTAATATATGCGATAAATGATGTCAGAGTGGGCGTAAAGTTGTTTGAGCAAGCGTCACGTTTGCGGTTTTATTTATAACAATGTAAATATTTATTCATTAAAAAAAAAGTTTTATCATGAAAAAGTAACAAAAAAAAATGTAAAAAAAAAATTGAATAAAAATATGTAAAAAACCAAAATGTTTGTAACACGTTTATTTCAACATAATTAATGACTGGAAAATTATTTTTACCACAATTAAAAATTTATTAAAAATAATATTTGCAAATGTGATGAGTAAAAATTAAAAATAAACAAAATCAAAACAACAAAAAAATGAGATTAAATTATGCGTACATAAAAATCAAAAGCATTTTAATTTGCCAAACGGCATTTATTTTATTTCATTTTTCTTGCCTAATACGAAAACCAATACAAGCTCAATACAATCGATTGCCTGAAAGTATGCTACAAAATTGTTGCCTTTAGCATTCATGCTTTGCGCGTATCCTTGCACAGTTTACCGTTGTTAAGCATAACAAATAACAAAAAAAAAAAACAAACAAAAGGCACAAAAAAACAGTAGAAAAATTTGGCAAAGCAATTTTCTGGCAAAATAAAATTTTGTTACCGTATTGAGTCGATGCGATTTGTAGCGAACAACCTTAAGCAATGCTTTTCAGATTTGGTTCGCTTACGTTGTGCAGCGTAGGGTTTGAAGGTCGTTTAGCTGACGTTTACCATGTACATACATATGTATGTACAATGTACGTAAGTGTGAGTGTGCTTAGAAGTGACTGAGTGATATGAAACGAGGCAATGTAGCATGGCAACGAAATTGGATTTGGCACGTTACATGACGTAAACATACGCAAAGTACACAAATACAAAAAAAAAAATAAAAAGAAGTAAAAAAAAAAATGCACGAAATAAAGAGAAGACAGATAAAGCCGCTCTACGCCGCCCGGAGACCAAAGTAAAAGTTTCTTTTTGCAGATTTTTATATTTTGGACAGGAAAATCAACAAGCAACAACAAAAATGAAAATGAAAATAAAAAAAGGCAAAAACTCGTCATAGTGTTTGTTGAAAGCTCTGATGATATGCAAATAAACTTCAAGGTTATTACAAGTTTTTTTTTTCGACACTTGCCGCTTGTTCACTTCCTTTTTTTGTGCGCCTGCCAATCAAATTAGTCGTATGTGCACAACTTTAAGGGCGCACAAACATGAAATTCATGTCGAAACCATTCAAATTTAATTTGCGACTTAAACAAATTTGCAAGCGAGCCAATAACATTGAATGCCGTTTAATAATTTTCCCATACAGACGTATAATAAACGCCAACTGTAATCATTGCCTGCCGCCATTCAAAAACTCATTTCCGGTGCTGTTGTTAATGTGCCTTTTGGCTTCTTGAATTGTCCTTTGTCCCGTTGCTTGCCTATTGCACATGTACTAAGTTCGCCTAATTGACCAAACATGCACAACTTTTGCTGCAGTGCATGTACTCGTATGCCAATTTGTCTTTTGTGTGTACTTTTCTAGCATTAATTAACCTTAATTAAGTGCACAAAAAAAGAGGAGGTGCCCAAAAAAGACGGCCGGCATAGTTGCTCAACTGCTCGACTGCGCGCTTGGCCCAAAGACAACATCATTTTTGAATTACATGCACAAATGCCTGTGGCTGTTTAAATAATGTTTGCTCTCTCTTTCACACTCACGGTCTCATTCGCTATCTTTTCTCATCTACTGCAAACTTCACCTTTAGCTGCTGCTTATACACTTATTAACTTTGAGTTGAAATTATGAAAATGAATTTGACAGCAATGTGCGCGTGTGTGTGTGTCTGAGCATGCCTATTCAAATGAATGGACATCAAGTGTGTGTTTACTTTGGTTTAACTCACACACATATACACATACATATGCATATGCATAAAGAACTTTAATTAATCTTGTCTTTTGCCTTTCATGGCAACAACTTTGCCGCACTTAAGCAACTTAAAGGCAACAAACTTTTACGATATGTAAGTTTCGCCTGCATTTGGATTGAGCATATTTCATATGTGCGCGCATTTCTAACCATTTGCATGTATATATAAAGCATGTATATATAATAATGTGTATTGGCGTTTTGTCGCTTGTTCAGCCAACATTATACAGCATTGAAAGTAGCAGTAAGTCTTGTTGTTATTTCTGTGCTGCGCATATCACTTTCGCTTCTTTGGCTCGTAAAAGTTTTACCTGTTTGTGTTTTCCTGTCATTTGACACTCTTCAAGGCATATCTTTTTTGTTATTGTTTTCTTGACACATGTATTTTTTTTCCACAAATTTTTCTACTTTGTTTTTAATGAATCAATGCTTGAAGCGCTTGTGCTGAGCCTTTCGTAGTTTTGCAGTGTTTTGTTTGTGCCACAAATGCTTCGTTGTGCAACTGCAATCGTGCAATATTTGATATATTATCTTAAAACGTTATTGAGACATGTTGCCAAAGCGATATTTTTAAAAATATATCATGCAATAAAAGTTACTTTAAAGTAGTTTTTTTCCTGTATTTTTGTATGCAATTTTTACCGAAATAGAAAATGAAAAGTCACAACCGTTTATTTTGTTTTTTTTTTGCCAATTATTTGTGACTTTTGTTAAAATTTTTGGCATTTTTGTATCACTTTCGCATTAAAATCACACAAAAAATCACGTTCATATCAAACGACGCCTAAAAATATGCAATTAAAATGGACGAAAAAAAAAAACCAAAAAATTGGCAAATACCAAAACATAAATGAAACTTTTATGGCAACGGAAATGATGACGACGAACATGACAACACATGCGGACACGTAAAATAGCTGACGTGCATACACAAGTAAAAATGCCGTTGCATGCATGCACACACACACACACACGCACACGCATACATGCACAAAAAACAGACACATTTCAAAGTTAAAGGGTAGACAAACGCTTTGAGCGAAATTTTTGCTCCAATTAAAACGACGATTGTAGCGTAAAATGATTTCGAGTTTGACAACTTGTACGTCAGTTTAATTGGACCAGGCGAGCTTTCGATGGCACTCATGGTCGCTACACACACACGCACACACACACGCACATAAACATGCTGCCTGCTCAGTCAGTCAATGCATGCAACTGCTGACAAAGTGGCATTCGAGCGGAAGTACTGACAGGCGGCTACAGTAAAATATATACGCATACACTTGAACACAATGCCAGTGCCAACGTCAGCGTCAACGTCAACGCCAGCGTCAACAACAGCAGCATCAACAGCAGCGTCAGGATCAAGCTCAAACCATTGCACAGCTCAGCAATCAGACGTACTCATATCATCTATTTTTCTACTTTTGTCATTGTGCCGTGGTTTCTTTTTCTCTTTCTCTTTCTCCTTCTCTTTCTGTTTCCTTTTCCCTTTGAAAGTGTTTTCATTTTTTGCTTTTGCTTTTTTGAAATATTGAACTAAGCGCAATGCTGGCTTAGCTCTCTGTCTCTCTCTCTCTCTCTGTGTGTGTGCGTTTGAGTGTGTTTTTTTTTTGTGAATCGCACACAGGCGCTTTTTGTCTTGTTACTGACATAACAAAACGCCCAAAACAAAACCAACAACAACAACACGTAATTGACAAAAGGTTGTAAGCGTTCAATGTTCGCCACGCCAGCATTACTGCTTATGACTCGCCTTGCCTCCGCCCACTGCTCGCCCACGCACGCAACAAAAACTACACGCATGAGTGCGTGCACTGCGGGCACGAACACGAACACGGGCACGAGCACGGGCACGGGCATTGCCAGCGGTCTTCTGCATATCAGCCAGCAGTGTGTGTCGCTCAACAGTATTTCGGTGTATAAGATTCATTTTCGCTTTGACTTGCAGCCGACGTGCAGATATGCAAACCAAATAAAACAGCAGCGAAAGCAAAAGCAAAACCATTGAAAAGAAGGAATGCGACATGAGTTCAAAGCGGTTCAATTGTCAGTGCGAAGAAATTTCGTTACTGTCACAGTTTGTTTTTTTGGGCGTGTATTCATGTGTGAGTACACTTGCTGTTTATCTATCAGAGTTGCTGTGTGTTGTGTGTGTGTTGGTGTGCCAACGCGTGATTTGTCAAAGTTTTGCTTGCACTTCATTGATTTTGGTTTCCTTTATTGGATTTCTTACTTTATTTTCATTTATCTTGTTTTTTGTTTGTTTGTATCTTCTTTTTTTCTTTTCATACTTGCTGACTCAGCGATCAGAATGCTTGAATAAGAAATACAGCAAACTTTATACAGATTTGTGCTTAAAAAGTTGTTTAAATAGCAAACATTTTTGCTTAACACTAAAAAGGCATATGTTACATGGCGTAACATGGCACATACGTTAAACGTTATTTAAATTGTGAAGTTAGACAAATTAAAAGAAGTTTTCATACCTTTTCCAATCTGTGTCTAGCTATATGAAGTTTGCTTGAGATTTCCTTCTTCTTTTTTCCTTGCTAATAATATATTTAAAAAAATTTTTATATCTGCTAAACTATAAAAGGTACGCAGCTGAAATTTGGCATGCAGACTCAGTAAATATACGTTTTTCAACGATCAAAAGCGTCACTACTGCACTGCTTTATCATACTTTTTTTTAATGAATTGCCATATTAACACTGCTTTATCATAATCCTTATGCTTTATCATAGTCTTACCAAAGATTGCGAAGAATATTTCAATTAGTAATATTAAATATACAATATCTCTTAGATTTGGTGGGTAAAACTGCCTGCCTTATGTGTAGGGTATTGTATAAGCAAGAACTTTTGACAATAATAAGAAAATCTTTTGAAACATTTTACGCTAATCGAGTTCAATGAACATTTAAGCATAAACAAATCAAATTCGGCTTTGTTTTTCACAAATGAATGGCAAAAAATATAATAATAACATCATTAACAAATAACATATGATAATAATGCAGTTAATGTGTCAAATAAACAAGTGACAGTCTTTACAACAGCCGTGTGTATTTCAACTTCATATGGTAATAAATTAATTTGTTGAGTGACTGTGCAAAAATTTGCGCACCTGAAAATGACATTAAGCGTATTTAAAGAGAAACAGAATTCATGTATTTATGCAAGTGCCAAATAAGCCACTTTACCACGCCAACGTCAACGCCAACGTCAACGTCAACCACGCCCACTCGTTGAGCGCACACGCACATACAACAAGTGCGTGTCGATTTATGTGGCAAATGTCAGTTTTCGGTTTCGAATTAATCAACTTTATTTAAGTGGCAACAGCAAATTCTCAACGCCGTTCAACTCATTTACAGACCACATTTCAACGCTAACCCAACCACCCACCCTTGCACGGGGGCAGACGCTTTGAGTGGCTCAGCGCAGCGCAACTCGAAACGGCATTTGGCGTGGCACAAAGTGAAACGTCGTGATTTTCGCGCTTCAAAGTTTTTTAATGAATAACATTCATTAAAATTGATTGTTGTTTGTGGCGGCAACACTGTTGGTGGTAATGTTGCTTGTGTAATGTTGCTGCCTTGGTTGGCTTTCGTTTTCATATTACGCCAAAAATGATGACTTTGCAATGCACGCAAGCCAAACAAACAAAAAAAAAAAAAACAACGCACACATACATTCAATCGTTCGTTCATTCATTCATCAACAACAACAACATTTAGGCAATTGGCCGTGCTGCTGTAGTCAGAGAGAGCGGATTTTCGCTGCTGTTGAAATGCTTCATATTCGCTGAATTGCCAATTAACTGGCAATTTCTCCAAATGAAATGAAATGATTTTGATTTTGATTTTGCTCAACACTCAAAACAGCTCCATAGGCCTCCGCCTCCAACACCATATGCGCCACCACCTGCAGCACCACTCAACCAATCAGCCAGAAGGCATTCAATCAACACGTTAATGAAAGAAAATCTGCTGCTCTCGCTCTCGCTGTTGTTGTTGTTGTTTTTGTTGTTGTTATTGCTGTTTTGTGCAAAATGAATTTTTGATTTTGTAGTATACTTGTAGGCTCACACACACACATTGATTTGTGCGTTGCGCCGCCACGCTGTGCTCTCAATTTCGTTGATTTTTTACTTCATTGCTGTCTGATGACTGCACAGTACATGTTTAAAAGGACTTTCTGGCATAAATTAATGCTGTCATAGGCGTTTGTGGGCAGTGCCTTCAACTATGTGCGTGCCTGTTTATTTCTGTGTGTGTGTGGTTGCTGGTGTAGGTGTTGTTGCGTAATAATATCTGTCATTGACAGTTTGATTTGCATGTCCTTTAAATGCGTTGTTCAGATTTAAATGTGCTCAATGGAATTGTTAAGAAACTTTGCTCGAAACTTTACATTTGAATTTTCATTGAAATTTAAATCCTTTGAAATATGAACATTAAACATTAATTAAAGCGAACTAATTTGAACTTTTGTAAGCCTGTCAAAAATTTATTACATCACAAATGTTCGTTATTCGTTTACATAAATGAGAATTTGGCTTTTGTAATAAGATAAAATTGCTGAGTTAAATTTATTCTGTGACAACATTTATTTACTTGTTCATATTTTAGAACAGTCACGAGGCATTCTGCGAATTTAAATGCCTTTTGTTACTTTGTTTATGTATTGAACTTCTATTGGTTTGGAAAAAAAATAAAAATCGATTAACATTTCTACTTAATCCCAAATTCAGGCAACTATTTAAGCATTCTGTTAGATAGCATGTTAATAGAAATTTAACAGCGTTCAACTGAACATCATCAGTCATAGGAATTTTTAGGAGAGCCAGAATTTGAAATTGAAAGCGACAGCAATGAATGGCATAAGAAACTTATTAATATTCCTATTAATTTTCCTATTAATTTTTCTGTTAAAATCAAAATAGCGCCTTTAGTTTTTGTTATATTTTTTCAAGACGATACAAATTTATTTCAGCACTCACACTTAAAACATTTGAAATTCATTGATAAATAAAAATGGTACAATAAAAATTATCAATGAATAAATGAATTCAATAAAAAATCTCATATTAGCAAATAATAAACTTAAACGTGAACCTGACGTAAGTCATTTGTTGCACAAAAACTTTTACTTAGCAACAATTTATTTATTTATTATACGTGCACAATCAACAACAAATATTAATCATAAATATTTATCTTACGATCGCTTTCAGCATCAAATCACCGCACTGTGGCCACAGGCAGCTACGATGCGCGACCAAATGATTTTACCAGCGCCGCAGATACATCATTATCAGCATCAGCATCAGCAGCATCATCATCATCGTCATCGTCAGTCGCTTATGGCTATTCATCGCCAGCATCGGCGGCATCGACATCAGCAGCATTGCCCTATGCCATCGCCTCGTCAACACAATTGACGGCTTTATATCCATCAACGTCGGGCATGGCATCAGTGCTGCCTGAGGCGGCCGCGCTTTCAGCGACAGCGACACTAATCGAACCCTATGTGGACAGTTACACACCCACAAATGTCACCACACAGATTGGCACACATGCCTATCTGCCATGCAGGGTAAGTGTTACAGAGAGAGAGAGAGAGGGAGAGAGCGTATGTAAGCAAGAAGAAGACATACAATTGAGCGATACTATTTGTATTTGTATTTATGTCTTTTGTATTTGCACATTTAATTGTGCTTATTGCCACAGCAGCAACAACAACAACAAAAACAATGAGAGATTTGCGTGTTTGATGATGCGTGCGTGTTGCTGTTTTATTATTTGTTGTAATTAATTTTTATTTTAATAGAAAACGCATTAAATTTTATTGTGTAAATATTTGTTAGTCGGCGTAAAACAACAACAACAAACAAACAAGCACGAAAAGTATTTGTGGCGTGTGTAAGGTGCTGCTTTGTGTATTTAGCACATATATACACACACACACACACACACGTACATGAAGAAGCACTGAAAAACAAATTTAACAAATTTATGCGCCTTAATATGAGTTGGCACCATGACCAAGCCATGAGCCGTGAGGAGTAAGTGGCGCGGCAGGAATATGGGATAAACGCTGAAATCGACCTGAGGCGTTTTTCATGCCACTTGCTACTGGTCTGTTCGTCCGTCCGTCTGGCTGGCTTTGTTTGCCCAGGTGCTTATACAATTTGCCGTGCGCAAAGTCACCATATTTGGCGTTAAAGCGTGAAAGAGACAGAGAGAGATGGTGTGAGGATTCCTCATTTAAATGGTATTCTATTTCATGTTGTCGACAAAGCAAATTGTTTGCTTAGAAGTTGTAAATATTTTATTACGTAAACCGAAAACTGAAATTAAATTTAAACAAATTAGTTTTATGACAATAAGCCATTGAGTTAAGGTATGTGAGAGTGAGCGATATATTGAGCTAATTGAATGAAATACTTTATGAGCTTTTAATGGCAAATGAATTTGTGTTAATTTCATTGCTCACATTTTTGGTTTGGGCCAATAAATTCAACAATTACCTGACGTTGTTGGCCAATTGTTGACACAAAGATTCGAAAAAAAAAACGGTGATAAATAAAGAAAAATGTGGCAAATATTTATTGTTTCAATTGTGGCAAATATTTCAAGCATGTCGAAGTGAAAACAATTAAAATGCTTTATACGTTGCTAAATTAGCGTCAAAAGTCAAAGGCAAGTTAAGTTTAGAATGTCTGGCGAGTCAAGTTGCTAAATAGTCGACACAGCCACGCCTCGCAACGCCCCATAAACGCCCTTAATTAAACAAAATAAATAACATTTTGCCATTAATTCAAGCATGTTCAACTTTCAATGAGAAACAGCACAGCACAACAGACATTTATATATATAGATATATATATGTATATATATAAAGATAGAAATATATGCAAAGTGTTGAAAGGCGATTGCAGGCGGAACAATGTTAATTTTTCGTTGTCATGGTCAATTAAGTGCTTTTAAAAACTTTCATTATGCCCGCTGCCATTGCCATGGCTCTCAACGTTGGCTCATTTCCGGTGGCCGTGCCAAACAACCCTCAAAATGGCGGCAGCGTGCAGCAATTTTGACGGCAGAAAATGTGTAAAGCTCGCATCTCAATTTTCACAAATTATTCGTTCGCTTTTCATTTATTACAGACTCAACTTGTGCTTTTACATTATTTTCTTCACTTTTATTTCATTTCATTTTATTTTATTTCACTTTTCTGTTCAACTTGTATCCTTTGCGTCTACTTCTGCTCGCTGCTATTGTTAAAACGGAGAATTAAGTCGTACAGTTGACTGACTTCTTGACTTCTGCTTCTTCTATCAATGCTACTGTCTCAGTCTGGTCGCTGCAAATTGGCTTCACTTACGCAAATTTTTGACATCAGGTGAAGGACATCTGTCGTCTCTTGGCATTTATCGTGACTTGTCTTGTCTTGTCTTGTCTTGGCGCAGCGTTGTAGCTTGCCAACAATACATTTGTTACTTTTCGTCCATTTGGTTACATTTTAAAATGGCAGAAAAGTGCGGTTAACTCAAAGCATTCACTCCGTCCGTCAGTGAGGCAACCAAGCATACAACCAACCATGGCTAAAATGGCTTATTCAAGAAATTGCTTATTTGTTCGTAATTGTTGAGTTTTGCGTCTGAGTTACCTTAATGATTTCAAATTGTAGTCAACTGACTCATTGCCCGATTCTGTGCTGTCGCTGTTCTTTCCGCCACCATGAATTTCTCACCGACTTCTCGTTTTGACTCGTCTCGTCTCGCCACGTCTCTGTAACTTCAGTCTGTTATTTTCAATTGTAGTCAAGCGGCAATTTGCATATGATAGTCTGCCATTGTTCGTGCGCTTTAATTGGCGTGCGATTGTGTCATTCAACTGTCGCATAAATTTCAATCTTCCAATAAGTGTTGCAGATTAAAAAGCATTTAAGCTGTTGACTTGCAACTTGCAACAACAAATCTATAATCTATAATTTTGTTAAACTATATGATTGCGAGTATGAATTTTTTATTTATGCATAAATATTATGTATAGCACAATAAATTAAATGCTAGCCTGACGTATGTGCTTTGCGGTGCTGTGTGACATAGGCCTTTTTTATTTTAATTATTTTTTATGCATATTCATACATGCAAAGTCTTTTGGCTTTAGGGATATCATTTATTGACCGATACAAGTAACCTTAAGAGGTCTGCATGAATGATTCATATCTACTACAGAGTACAGTACATTACTTAGAGGTACTCAATATTTAAGCTAAAGAGAAAGAATTCCATTGAATTCTATCGTGTGGTGTTATCTAAACTGTATAACCCAAATAAGCTTATGAGTACAGTGAAAATTAAATAAGTATATGAGTACAGTAGTTTTTACTACGTAGCGAACAACAATCAGCTGTTGTGGCACAATTATAGATTACCAAAATGAAGGTGTTCGAAATTTCGCTTTCACTCTTACTTCACTCTAAACACTGCATACATAATTTTTGGGTACTTTGTTTGTGCGCATAGTGTACACTAATTGATAATTCATATAAAATTACAGTATTCATACATTTGTTTTCTTAGTGAATGATACATTTGCCATTTTGAATGCATTCATGTTAACCACTAGTATCTTCAAACATTCTTAACGCATCTCAAAAATTCACTTTAGCCATACATTTAATTTCAATTTGGCAAAAACTCATTAAATTTAAATAAAATACTGGCAATAAATTAATCAAGCAATTACTCCATTATTTCACACACACATACACACCGAGAGTTATTTGTGTAAAATAAATCCGTGTTTGTGTGAAAACATGAAAAGCAACGAAATCACAAAATCAGAGACGAAATAATTTTCGAGAAAATGTCAACGCATTTCAGCCGAACAATTGCGTTGGAATGCTTTACACATTTTCTGAATAACTGCGACACATTTCGATAATTTGCAACGCGTTTCCACATGCACGGCAATAATATATTTCCACGCACACACACACACACACGCAAGTATTTCACTGTGAATGCGTCTGCGTGTCAGTGTAGGTGTGTGTGGTTATGTGCGGCATTTAATTACATTTCAATGTAGTTTCTGTGGTTTGCATTCAATGCAAGTTACAACGCAACGCAACTCAACTGAATTGAAGTGAGGTGAAGTGAACTAAAGTGCATCTAAACTGCATGAATGCAAAAAGCGAGTGAGCGAGAGAGAGAGCGATAGCGGCATACAACTCAATTGAATTTTCCTTTGTTTCAAGTCAGCAAGTCAACGTTCGGCAAACATTTTATCGTAATTTACTAATGCTTGATCTCAGTGACAGCGCTCAGTTCAGCAACTACCAAACAGTTGGCTTGCTGCAAGTGGCTGTTGTTGTTGTTGTAGTTGTTGTTGTTGTTGGTTGGCAACTACTTTGCTTACTTGTTGCACGCTTAGACGTCAACGTGTTGCCATACACTAAAAGCATTTATTTGCTGTCAAAGTTGCTTACGCTTTCTTTGCCCCTTCGGTTGCGTTGTGCGTTGTCAGCGCACTTGTCAAACTGTCAGTGGCTGAGCATAAGTTATTGAAACAAGCTTATTAGTCGACGATTCACTTGCACATAGCACAGATTGCTTACAACGTGGCTAACCAATTGCCACTGGCTTGGTTGCGTTGGCAATGAGTGATGCATGTCAGTCGAACATGCGTTGCACGAAAATAATTACAAATTTTATAAGATTTCATTTGGCAAAATCAATTGGAACCGAATTTTTATACCCTGCACCATATGGCACAAGAGTATATTAGTTTTGTGCACGTCGAAAATGTATGTAACACCGAGAAGGGGACATCTTTAACTATACAAAGTATATAAATATTCGATCAGTATCAAAAGAGAAGTCGTTTGAATCGTGTCCATGACCCTCCGATCCCGGAAACTATACTTTATATAGAACCAAAATTTCTATTCAGGTCGCTTCTGTTATTCACTGCGCAGTTCCAGTTTATTTTGTTTTTCCCAACCGGGACTTGGCTTAAAAGTGAGGGGCAAATAACTGGAGCTACCTCGGTTAAAAATATATAAAAGTCGTATTGTCTTTTGAGATAGAAACTTGGAGTGTCTATAGCTGACCCGAACTTTAACATGATAGAATGGAAAAGTGGGTGTGGCTATGCCCTCATATACAAAATTTAAAAAGGCTTATATCTATGGAACTATTTATCCTACAATAATGAATCTTTGTATGTATTGTATGGGATCTAAAGGGATTATATGGGATTGGGATAAGTTTCAATCATAAAAAAACATTATATCTCTGGAACCAACTGGTATAGAAAAGTAAAATTTGTTATGTATAATATTGAAAGGAAATTTTATCTATTTCGTTTGAAAAAGGGTGCGGTGGGGGGTAGGTGGGGCAACGCCTTATTACAGATACAAGGTATGTTGAAGTCGGTGACTCTCGTTTGCAATTCCTTACTGGTTCTTTAATTAAATTTCAAATGCATGACAAGCAAAAAAGATGTCTTACAAATAATATAAATTAAAAGATTGAATTTTCTTTTGAAAATATATTATATAAAAAAAAAAAGATTGCAAAAAATTGAGTTGATAATTCAATTTAAAGCATTACAAAGAGTACACTCAAGAGGATTATTCTATGCTCTAACTATCTGTCTGTGTGTGTGTGTGTGTACATAAGCCTCAATTGCGACAAAAGCTTTATTACAGTGAATGTATCACACACGCACACACACACACACACACGAACACTTATGGCATATAGAAAAATCAATAATTGAATTCTCTATGAAAACTAATTGGGCACAATATGTTTTCTATATGGTCGGTTTAGTATTGAAGCTTAAAAAGGATATTAAAGCCTGGTCAGCTTAGCTCAGAGCTGAGAGTATATTGGAAATGTGTTTGTGTCGTAAGTAATACGTGCTCTATACAGCTACTGAAAAGCAGCACTAAGTTAGTTAAGAGCAACAACAACAACAGCAACAACAACAACGAGAAACACATTAGATATGACATTGACACCAACTGTGAACGCATGAAAGTAAAGAAGCAAAAGACAACAAAACAAAAAAAATCCAAAGTAAAACGAAAATCACATTTTCGTGCAAAATTTAATCAATGTGTGTGTGTGTGTGTGTGTGTGTGTGTGTGAGAGCGTCAACGACTATGGCGTGTGAAAGTGCGTCATGGCGTATAAGCAACAAGCATCAATTTGCTGCTCAGGTTGAGAACGCATCACTGAGATTGCTGTTGTTGTTTTTGCACACACACACACACAAACACACATGTGTGGCCTTGACAGGACATACAGAAAGATACACACAGAGAGACATGTGTAGAAAATGATTTTTTGTCGCAACGTGTTCGGCTAATTTATTTTTCATTTGACAGACGCACACATTTACACACACACACATACAGATACATGTCACATAGATACATATGTGTAAGCCCGCATGCGGACGTGTATGTTTGTTTTTAAGCTTGGCTAATTTCAACATTGTTGACATTTTGCACACTTGTCTGTTTTACGCTCTTATTTTCACATATGTATATATATTTATTTATTTTTTTGTGCTTTCTTCTTTGCAGGTAAAACAGCTCGGAAATAAATCTGTATCTTGGATACGTGTACGAGATGGTCATATACTCACTGTTGACAGGTAATTAAGAAATTCTTTTTTCTGTGTGTTCTCAATGTAACATTGCCAAATGAGTCCATGCGTCAAACCAAAGTCAAACGCAAAACAATGTAGAAACCAAACAAGCGCAAAGCATGCTGAGCCAACTCAAACGTATGCAATCAAACCAAGCGACCAAACTAATCAAAAAAATGAGCAGAAAAAGAAATAAAAGAGAGTGAGAGAGAGTGAAGAAAAAAACACAGTTGGCAAAAGCAGCCAACGTCCGTCAGATGTCAGTATTGTCGGCTATACAAACACTTATGAGCAGCATGCCAAGCGAACTTAGATTGAGTTACTGCACTGCAGTTGTCAACACTCACATTGACTTCATACTTCACACAACAACAACAACAACAACAAACCCAAACCTCAAACCCACATACACACACAACATCATTGCGTTTGAGTTGCATACGTTGCCGACAGTCAAATGAAGCAGAGATTTATAACCTTTTGTTCGTTCGTTCGTTCGGTGGTTTGTTTGTGCGCGCTGGTTCGTCATACTTTTTCTTTTGCTCTTATTTCTGTTTGATATTTATTTTTGTTACAGCAACAAAATTGCATTTTGTTGTATCGTGCATGAATGCGTCAACACGTTGTGTGTGTTTGCATGAACGTGCTCTAATGAAATTCGGTTGCACCTGTGCGCGCTTTGTTCTTTTGTGCAGTTGTTGCTTTCAATGAGCATGGCATGCATGCTAATTCAATTATTGCCAACAACAAACAAGTCGAACATTTAGTTTTTGTTTTATTTTTTATTTTATCAAACGGCATCAGCAGCTGACACAACTCACATGAGTTTTATAATCATTGATTGAAAATACGCGCATGTTTCATTTAAAACTTTTAAATATTTATTAAATTTAACAAAAATTCGCATCATTTAAAATAAATTGAATTTTTTTCTTTAATAATTTGCCAGCAAAGCCAATTAACTAAACATATAAGCCAATAAATAATTGAATCAAAATATTTGCGGTACTAAGAAATGTATTAACATATGCCTTTGGCACAAATTTGCCACACACACCCACACACACATACACACATTTTAATAATTAATGCAATACACAAGAAATGCTGATAATGCTTGGCTGCCTGCCAAACTGCCTGCCAGCCTGCATGACTTGTCATGTCATGCCACCTTTGTCGTTTAATTTAATATGCACACAAAAACCATAAGCATATTTTGCCTTAATGCAAATGCTTGAAGAGCGTCATGGTAAAAGGCATGGAATTGCTTGAAATTAAGCCGAGCGCAAAATGCATTTGTGCAAAGCTCAATTGAAAATCATTAGGGAATCTCTTCTTCGCTCTCTGTCTAACACTTTGTGTGTGCATGTGTAAGAAGTTGTAGAAAATCGAATCAGCAGAAACTGTTTTTGAGTAATCTAACGTTAGTCAATCCAGCAACAACAACAACAACAACAGCAATAACAGCAAACAGAATTTCAAAGTTGCTGCAACCCAAATAATAATTTCAAGTTGATGAAGTGAAAATAGCATGTAATTAAATATTGAGTGAGTTGTAAATACGAACATGTTGTTGAAGTTGTCGCAAGCAAGGCATGCCAGAAGATGCCATGCTGTATGTGACAAAGTGGAAACGGAAGTGCAGACTTTGAATTAGTAGCACAGCTGGTTACGTGACACAAATGCGGCAAATGACAATTCAAGCAATAATGCTGGCAGCTGCCACAACTGCAACTGCAACTGCTGCTGTGCTGCCGTATCGATAACAAAACATGGCACTATTTGACTTAATTGACACCGGAAGTGTTATTAACTGAATAAATGCAGCATCACATACAATTTGAGTGCTGTGTCAATATTTATACAATCGCTGCATTTGACAACACCAACAACACAGCAACGCTAAGTTCAATTTGGCAAGTAATTTACAAAACTTTGCTATGCTCTTTGCCAACTTAACAATACTGCCAACTTAGCCACGTAACACATTTCGTATTCAAGCTAAAATGTAATTTAATGTGCAATTAAATAAAACAATTTCGTTGCCACAACTTTCTGTATATGCATACACTGCCTAACATATATTTACAGTGGCAACTCTTAAAGTTGAACACCATCTGATCGAAATACACTCTAAGACAAACAAGTAAGGCATTGCAGTCGCAAGTCCCCGACTTCGACATATCCTGTACCTTGTACCATGTAACGGCTGTAATAGTGCGTTGCCCCACCTATACACCACCACCCCTTTTTTCAAACGAAACAGATTTAATTGCCTTTCAATATTATTCATACCAAATTTAATTTTTCTACACCAATTGGTTCCAGAGATATAACGTTTTTCCAGTTTGGCTATAAGTGGGTGTGGCCACGGCCATTTTTTGATTGAATCTAATTACTCTCAGTCCCAAAAGCATACTAAGAAATGGTTCCAGGGATATAAGCATTCTATTCTATCTTGTTAGGGTTCGAGTCAGCTATAGACTCTCCAAATTTAATGTACCCTTGTACCATAAGGTACAGGCTATACAAAGTACTCTTATGTTGAAGTACAAGAAGTCAGATTTGTCGAGTTATTTAACATATCGTCATAAGATTTTTCTACCATTTTACTTTGGTATTACAAATGTTGAATTTAAATTAAATTGCAGACTCTTTTTTAAGGACCTATTAATATTATTATCATTCTCAAGATATATGCAAGTATATTTGGCGCAATAAAAAATTTAATTGATTTCAAACAAGATCTAGAAATTTATTGGATTCTATACATTATAACTTTACGAACTCTGGAAATCGAAATTCTGTTCGTTAGATTTTTTATCTCTTCCATTAGATTATATTACTATTAGTTGATTAAGTATTTTTTTACTACATTACATTACAGTTAGTTGTAGCTCCGTTAAACTTTTCCCTAAAGGTCGCCTAAGACATGTTTCACTGTTTATGCTGTGACATTGCCATTGCATAATATTATTTGACATGAAACTATCAACAGCAACATTTCAGAGCATATTTATCAAACTATAAGACATATTTGAATAGTTTTGCAGTTGTAACAAAGGTTTTCACATGACTGCCTCTCAAACATGTGTAAAGTTGCTTAGGTCAGTTGTTTAATCATAATAAGTTCATGTACGAAACATTAACGAAGAACATTTATTAAAGCTTCAACAATTTTCACAACTCACAAAGTTTCAAAATGGCACATTTCCCTTTTATAAATTAGAACATTAATAACTTAGCACATTTGCCAGAACTTTCTGCTATATGATGTATGATATGTTAGTAAATTCTCGCACAAAATTACAAAAATAATCTATTGTCTTTTAGAAGAGTGAGAGAAAAGCAAAAGACAACAACGCTAAAGCTTTTGTACAACGATGCTGTAAGCAGAAGTGTAATGCTTGTGACATTTATATGATAGTGTAAACACATCATTTGCTCTATTATCCATTAAAGAGAAAACATAGGAAAAAAAATATAACACATTCATTCATACATACATACTTGTGTATAGAGAAAACAACGTAAGTGCACGTTTGTCTTATAGAAAAGTTTGTAGATACATGTGACATAAGACATTCAGGCAGCGAAAGAAAGCATAAAAAAATACATACACACACATATATATGTGATGTCCTGCTGCTCGATTGTAGGACAGACAATCAACTGACAACGGAAGTAGCATGGCAAACAGATGCAAGGTGCAGTGGACAGGGGCAGGGACAACATGAGCAAGACAAGCAAACCTGCAACGAATTTTTCTTTTCTCTCACTCTTTCGTTTATTGCAATGGCATAGGAAGCAATCAGTAAGGACACTATCTCAAGTAAATTTCAATGGCTCATGTTTGTCTGTTGGCGCACTCGTCTACTTCATTGCTTTCATGCATTCATACATACTCGAACATGCGTTCATACATGCATTCATTCATACATTCATTTATTCAACCATTCAGTCAACCATTCATGGCGCATTTTAGTTGTATGTCATACGCGTTACTCCTGTGTATCCTGTCTGCAGTGCTCGTGTCGCCTGCTGTGCTGTGCTGTGCTGTGTGCTCTGTCATTGCTTGTATGGCACTACTATCTTATCTAATGTAAAAGGTTCATTGGTTTCACTTTTCTGTCAAAGTAATAAGCTGGAAATGTTTGCCAACGGTGAAGGGTAAATTGGCGCTTTGAAAAAAAAAAAAAACCCACAACTATCATATAATTTGAGCAATGTGTAGACAAACCAACATGCACAGAAAGAAAGCAAGAAATATTTTCACTCGTATCGTTGAATGGTCGTAGTAAATGCAATGAAATTGCACACCTCAGTTTCCGGCTCATGTGTCATGCACAAACATGCCGGCGCTTGAGACACACTCCATCTAATGGCGACAGCGTTGCTTCCGGTCTTATTGCACGTCTTAGCATTATCAGTAAAAGCGCATTTAGCAATTCAATACTTTGTTTGAAAAAATTAAATGAGAAGCTTTGCTTTTGTGGCACAAAATGTGTCTTCGGCGCAATAATATTACGTATACGTCGCTTAGTCTTAAAGTCTAAGCCATTATTTAAATTGTCTTGTTTGAATTTATGAAAAGGTCACGTTTTAAATTGTGCGCTGCGCCATCGACACTGAGATTTTACAGCCAATTTTCAAGTTGCCAAGTATTATTAAACACATTTTGCTTTCTTTTGGCTTTCATATGCGTGGAAACTTTACAGCAAACTAAAATGTTGCAACACATTTTATGAAGCGTACGCATATTTTTGATGCTACTCGTTTCTGCTTTTAGGTTTCTGGTTTTCTTTTCTTTACTTCGACTTTCATGTCGCAATAAATTTTAAACAGAACTTATGTTAAATCAGGTCACTTCCTGGCACTTAAAAAGGCAAAAATTTCTGCCAAGCGCAACACGAAAACTTCAAAGTACATGCTGGCCGCTACGAAACTTTCATGCCCTTCATGAGTGTGCATGAATGAGCTACACTTGAGTTGCTAAGCAAAACCAAAATGAGGTCATAATTTGATGATTTGTACAACTCAAAGAAATCTTCCTTTTTTTTGGAGTGCCAAGCCTAATGAAGTCTTGGCCGAAAAGTGGCCACTTGCAACTTGAATGCCTTTGAAAATACCTTATTACGAATGATGCGTGCTTTTTTTTATTTTTGTAGGGTATACATGAATGAGATGTAAAAGAAGCCGTATAAAAGCAAAGAAAATTTTAACAAGCCAAAGAAATATGGCAAATAATAGAAAAGCGTAAGAAAAAAAACTGCATAATAATAAAGAGCGAAAAGCAACTTTAAAGCAAACTATTTTATATAGTGTAACTACAAAAATCCTGATAAGCATTGCAGATCAGTAGCGGCGTGTGGCGCGCGGCTTATTGGCAAGTTTTTGGATGGCTTCAGCGGCCGGCGCGGGCATAAGAAGCCATGCTCAGCACAAGTTTAGCCGGGAAGTCAAAAAGCAAACCTTAAAAAAACATAGAATGAACACAAAACAGCAAAGGAAATGGCAAAAGTCATAAAATGTCGAGTTTTATGAGTGCAAAGCGCAAGGGTCTAATCTTGGTTTAGCATCAGAACTTGTTAGTGCGCTGCAACGCGTTGTTCTTGTTGTTGTGCCAGAGGGAGAGAATGAGAGTGTGGGCGAAAGTAAGTGCGGACACTCGTTTAGCCTTCGTTTCGTGTAGGAGCCTTGTACAACGGCTGGCGCACGCTTCCGTAACAAGAAAATAGTCGTACGTATGTATGTGTGTGTGTGTGTGTGTGTGTGTAAATGTACGCTATGGCATTATGAATGTTTTTCTTTCAGTGTTGACGTCAACGACGGAAACGTTTTTGCACTTTAGACAAAGTGCAGGGGAAATTGTACTGTGGCCTTGTATAAACATACCAATATATACTTATGCATATGGGCGTGGCAAAGGCGTTTGACTTGCATTAAGTTTGAGTGTCAAATATATTGCAATATTGCAACAATGGCATTTAATGCAATTTTTTTTTTCTCAACTCATATGGCAAACTCAACTCGTCAACCAAAGAGAGTGAAAAAAAAAATAAATAATAAAAAAAAATTCATTTGCATATTGTCGTTTCCATCATGTTTGTTATGTGAAATTTTAGTGTTTTTGTTGTTGGTTTTTTGTTGTTAATATTTTTGTTTTTTGTTTGTAAAAATCATAAACTAAAATTTTGTAACTAAATAACTTTTAATGTCATATGAGTGGCCATTAGAGACTGAAGTGGTTTTGTGGCCATTATTCTCGGTTATGATTTTTTATTTATTTATTTTCTGTTTTTATGTTGTTTACTGAGTTTTGAAGTTTAAGTGCATTTTACGAGTCTAAAATTTTGTTACAAGGTTTTCTTATTTTCATAAAAAGTTATTTTATTATACATAAACATATATATATTTTTTTAATGTATACAAAATTTTATGCGTGGTAGAACATTGCAGTAGAGAACTCGATTGGTTTACGTTGATTAAAATAGCGTGTGGGAAAGAGGGAGAGAGAAAGAGTGCGAGTCAGGCTGAACCGTTTCTTTATTTAATAAACTTTCGGACAAATACTTTTCAAGGCAACTTAAATTATATAATTAAAATTCGGCACATAAAATCTCATACCAACAATTCTTGAGACAAGACAAGTGTACTCAAATTATTTAAACATATGAAATATTTTGTTATTTACAACTTATTTATCTTCTACAGATCCGTGTTCATTGCCGATCAGCGTTTTCTGGCGCTCAAGCAACCCGACAAGTACTGGACCTTGCAGATCAAATATGTACAGGCGCGTGATGCCGGCGCCTATGAGTGTCAAGTCTCAACCGAGCCGAAAGTGAGCGCGCGAATACATCTACAAGTTGTTGGTAAGTTGCCACCCATTCAATACGCCGCCTACTAAAAGTCATGACCATGGACTGCAATGCACAACGTACGGTCTGCAATTATTTTTGAAAAGCTAAAGGTCAAAGGGTACTTTTTCTTTTGGATTGATAACATTAAGCAAAGCAAATAGAAAAGTTTTTACAAGTTTCGGAAAGTTATTATGAAACTCATGAAACTAACTGACCATGTCGTTTGGCACACACACGCCCCGTGTGGCTGCACACAACTACAAGACATAATTCTGAATGCACTCATGTGTGCGACAAGTTCTTTGAATTGCTTCACATTTGAATTTTCTCACTAAATTGCATTTAAATTGTGGCTGCTTTCCCATTGACCACAACGAAGAAATTCCAAGTTCTTTTAACGAGAAAAGTTCTTTTTTTTCTTGCTCTTGTTCGTCACTTAAGCATATGCTTGTGTAATGGAAAACAATTTAATTGAATTGCTTTCTCAAGAGTTGCATCGAAATAATTGAGAAACAATTAAAAATCTAATTAAATTGTATGAAACTTTAAAACGAATTTTATTAAAAAAACATATTAAAAATGTTTTGGAATTTAACAGGTAAAATTAAATGATTGACTTATAGTTTCAATTGCTATACAGATTGACTTTTAGTTGGTTTTTTTAACTGAAAAAAAATAAATTGCAAAGAAGGATTTTAGTATGGAAAAATAGTACGAAAGACAGAAAGGCGCATGAATTGAATGATATATGAAAAAAAAAAATAAAAAGTCCCAAAATATAAAAGTACCTCTCACATAGATTGTCAGTTGAATGTGTACTTGAATATGCATCATTTTCGTAGCACACAAAAATGCAAATGTATTTTCTCTTATCTTATTACCAATCAAATAAACATGTTGAAAAATAGCCAACCCAAAACAATATTTTCTGGTCTATAAACAAAGGTTTCCAGTGTGCACACATAAAAAAAAGCAGCAAATGCAAAAACGCAAATTGAATTAATTGAGTTTATGGTAAAATGCTTTTACCAAAATTAGTTTAATTTCAAAAAAAAGAAAAAACAGACAACAACAACAACGAACACACAATAACAAAATATATAAAAATGCAGAGTAATTGTCACATTTGATAGTAACAAGCTGACGATAAAATCAGTTGCTGCTGCAAAAGAAGATGTGCTCATTAAAAGAGCAGACACGAGCGCATAATGAAGCACACACATATACACACACACACACACACACACACACACACACACAAATAAACGGCGAAGGAGAAATAGAAGGAGAAAGTAAGCATAACAGGTTGTCAAATGTAAGCCAAAAATTGGCTTCCGGCGTATTGGATTAAAATAATCAGCAAATGAGGAAGCAAAAGTATAAGAAGAAAAAAAAAAACAAACAAAAAATCTGAATGAATGAATGAAAAAATCACATAAAAGCAAAACCAGTTTATTGTGCAATGATGCTGAAAAAATATACAAGAAGCGACCATGTGCAAAATGTCTCAGTGTGCATGCGTGTGTGTGCGAATCAAAGTTGGCAAAATTCAAGTAAATGAAGCAAAACCAAACAAACTGACATTTTAACCAAAATACGTACGTCGTACATTGGCATAACAAATTGACCGAAAACTACGAGCCTATTAAACACGACAGTAAAAGACGGCCAAGACGTTGCTTCGATGCTTTAGGTGAGAATGAGGACAAGTTGGTCACGAGCACGAATCAAACGAAAAACGACATAAAATGTACAAACACAAGAGAGGAAAAATTCGAGCCTCGAAAAGTGCAAAAAGTTGAAAACATGCAAAAGGAGTTTTAGTCGTTTGCACAGACAAAACGATGCAATAAATACAAATTACCAAGATGGTCTTGTAACGGTAGGGAGTCGGGCGCCATGTGTAGGCGTAAGCAAGCGAAAGGCAACGGATGACATGAATACTGGCGCAGAAGAATAGGTGCTGCCGATAATGGTTATGGGCCTGGCTACGACAGCACAGCACAGTAGTGATGAAAAGAATGGCATAGCATGAAACTGAACTGAACTGAACATAGAATAGAATAGAACAGCGACTAAGCGTCAAATGGCTGCGAATAATGGTTATGTTGATCATAGCATGAAAAAAAGACAGAGCATACAAACGAATGAGCATAAGGCGCACAAAAGATGGAATAGCTGCAATCCTTGCCAAGTGGGCAGACATTTCGAGGTGTCAATACAGACACACACACACACACACGCAGTTAGAGCTACAAAACGAGAAACGAGCGCAAAATCATTTGCTTTGAAAATTTAGTTGAATTGAACGCGCATTAGAAAATCACATGAATGGAAAATCTTTTATGCCTTAACTCGTCATTAGATTAGCACAAATGTGGCCGCGCATACATAATTCTGTCTTGTATTCCAAACCGAACCAGAAGCAGAAGCCGACCAGAACCAGTACCAGACCAAAGTAACTTAGTGTAAGACAAAACATAATACAGCCCAACATTTTGTTGCCTACTGTTCGGCTTAGTTGAGCTGTGCCATTTTGCCAGCTGGGACGTCATTCAATGAATGCTTGGCACGATTATCGCATACACTCCTTTCTTCCTCCTTCTGGTACCTGTTGGGCGCTTTTAGAATTTTGCGCCTAACAAGCGGCGACGTGAAGACTTTCAATATGGCAAAACCAGTGTTAAGCTTATGCACAAATATCAAAGCGGCTTCTATGTATGCGAGATAGTGTGCTTGCGTGTGTGTGTGTGTGAAATATGTGTGTTTAGCATACAAATTAGCTCAACCGGAAATGCGAAAATCACTTTTGGCAATGCCTTTCATTCTTTTTTTTTGTGTTGTGTTTTTTTGTTTGTTAATGTTGTTGTTGTTGGTGTTGTTATATGTTATTTGCTCATGCTGCTTTTTTCGTCTTCTTCTTGTCTTGCCTCATGTGCCGCCCAAAGTAGTGTTTTATGCGTTATTTTGCCGCACAAAGAAAAGAAAAGTCTCAAATAAATAAAAGAGTGAAAAAAAAAAAATATATAACCAAAAACACATGAAGAAAAATTCAATTTGTTACAGAAAATGTAAATTACAGTTATTTTTATGTTGTTTGCGGTGCTTTGCGCTTCACTGAAATTGAAAGAAAACTTGAAAATTGCTGGCAACATGAAGGCAAAAAAAAATTCTGTTAAAGTTTAAAGCAAATGTTGGCAAGCAAAAAAAAAAAAAAAATCCAAAAAAGGAAAAAAGCTAAAAAAAAAGTGTTTCTACTAAAGATGTGTAAATATGAGGTCATTTGTGTGAATTATATTACAGAACCTTTTGGGTCGTTCAATTGGGTGTGAATTTGTGGTCGACATTAGAGAATTTTATATTTAATACGATATGTGCGAATATGTGAAAACTTTACAATACTTAAGTGAAAGTAATGGCATTGCGTAGAACTATGTGTGCGAAACGGTTTCGTGGTTTGTCGTCATTTGCTTGAGAACCTAAATTAAAACCAGCATAGAACATTTTTTGTACTTGCTTTTGGGTCAAAATTGTGGTAAACATTAAGGATCAACAAAATATGCATTACATTAACAAATAAAACGTTGTTAAAGTGCCGAGATTTTATGGCACAAGTTTGTTGCTAGAATACTTTAAGGCATGACAGTTTGAAGACATCTTTAAAAACCAACGAAAAGCGAGAGATATCTGTCTGCGGCATTATTGCTACCAAGCCAAGTAAAAGAACTGAAATTTGTTTGTATAGAAGGCGAATAATTAAGCTTTTTTTAGTTTTATGAAATTGGTTCAATAATGAACTAGCCAAAGTTACTTTAACACACATAATCACATACGGCGGTTCAGTTAAAAGTTGAGCTTAGCATAATTTTTTTTCAATGAAAAGTAGCAGTTTTTTAAGCTAACTCAAAATCCAACAGCAACCAAACAACAATTATTCTATTTCTCATATATTTTTCAGTTCAAAATTAATACACCTTATGAAAGTCTTATTGATTCGCATTGAAAAATTTAAATATGAAGGCTCGAACAAACATCAATCATACGAAATGGCATCAAAGTCAAAAAATATTTGTAATTTAGTTATTTTCCAAGAAACTTCAAAAAGTAACGCTTTTTGTTTGGCTTGATGAAGTCATTTCTCACATTTTGTTTTTGCATATTACTACGACTTTATTCTAAAACTTAACAACGCAAAACTTTACATCAATTTCATACACCAATGATTTCACATCAAACTTAAACTACAAAACTTTAAAAGTCAGAACAAATTCAAAAACCATCAAATTATATAGTTTGGGGGAACAAAAAATGAATAGCAAAAGAAGAAGAAAAAAAGGTTGCACAAGTGTTATAACAAACAAGAGAAACCAACGTACGACCCACTAGAATCAACGCCCATTTGATGTGAGCATATCAAAACTACATAATATGCACGCGTCGACGATGACGATGACGATGACGATGATTTTGACAAGCTGACACAGTTTGGTGTCAAACGAAGCCGAAATGCGCGTGTTGAGCGCATAAAAATCTGAAACACATAAACACAGACACAACCTACTTGTCTGTGTGTGTGTGTATTGGTGTACTCATTTTGTAGATTTTTTTTGGTGAACGCGTTGTCGTATACGTGATTTTGTTGAATTTTGGTAGCTCAAGTGTTATATGAAGAAAAAATACAAGAAAGCAAAAAAACGGAGCGTGAGAAATTAGAAAGGCAAAACAGTTGAAAGCATTGGCAAGTAACGTTGGTAAAAAAACTAAAGATAAAACTGTAGGAAGACAGAGACAAGTGCAGGAATAACTAAAATGTGTGTGTGTGACAACATTTTCTGACACGTCTTTCATGTAACTGTGAGGCATAGTTTATTATGCATGTGTCTGTGCATGTGAGTTTGCATAAATAAATGTATGTGTGGCCATGTGAAAAACACCCAATGGAATAATCTAAGTGAAAAATTCAAAGAAAAAAATAAAAAAAAAGTATAATGTAGATTTTCGACTTTGTTTTGCGTGCCAAATGCACGAATGCGCATGTAAAGTAGTTTGTGTGCAAGCGAGACAGCAATAGTGAAGTGCCAAAGGTGTCTAAATTTACGTGCACGACGTGACTTGAAGCTGTTAATTCGATAGATTAGCAACAGTGACACAATTTGACAACCAGACACACACACACATACACACACACACATACACATACACGCAGCCATTTAAGCTTCATATTTAAGTACAATTGGTGTATCTTTTTTCGTGACAATTGCAGTTCCACGCACTGAAATACTTGGCGAGCCGGATCGTTATGTTAAAGCTGGCAGTAATGTCGTTTTGCGTTGCATAGTTCGCGGCGCCTTAGAGCCACCAACATTCATAATGTGGTATCATGGCACAGACCAACTGGCCGCCGACTCACGACGTCATCGCACACAAATGGATCCAAATCTGCCGGAGGCAAACAGCGAGTCACAGAGCACGGTGAGTACAACTCATGCCATTTATATAAATATAAATATATGTATATGTGTACTTGTATTGGTGTGCCACTGCCTGCCACTGACGCACGATCGCCATGACACGTTACTGCGTAATAGCTCCCTTGTTGATTTTAATTTAATTACACTCGATTTCGAATGACAACGCTGACGAAGACGCCGAAGACGCTGATGATGATGATGACGATGATGACGATGATGATGATGACGATGCCGTCAACAAAGCGCCGTGTACTTTTCCCAAACACGTCGTCATCGTCGCCCTCATTGTGACTCTCGATGTCTTCGTCCTTCACGTGCTATCATTGTTTGTGAAAATGGCTTTCTGACAAAATTAAAATATTGCTCGACAAAACTTTCTCAACGCTTCGATGGTGCTCACTGCCACTCGCTGTCAGCGTCGAAGTCGCGTTTCACTCTGTTTAACTTTGTTGTTATTTTTTTTTTTGCTACTATTCTTGTTGTTGTTTTTGTTTTGTGTCAATTGCTAAGTGCTCGCCACTCACTCAACTTTTCGCTCAAAAGAAATGTTTGGCTTTTCAATATGGCTTTCGTGTACTTAAGTTATTAGAACGTGTTCGTGAGCGTTCGCATGGCAAATGATTCTCGTTACGAATATTGCGCCAATACTGACACAGCACAGTAACGCAAACGCAAACAAAAACAACAACAAAGAAAATGAAGCGAAAAATTAAATGATAAACATAAAAAGTAAGACAAAGTCAACAATTACCAAACGTGTATAAATCTTTTTTCATTTTGTCAACTTTTGTTTTGCCTTACTTTTGTTTTTTTCCTTCTTTTTTTTTCTTTTGTCGATTTTTGGTGCTCAATTTGTTTATTGTTGTTTGTGTTTTGTTCAAGAGCGCCGCAATTTACTTTATTTACGCTAATAGTCGAAGTTGCTGTCATGTTCCTTTAGTGAAATGTATGTTTATTATTATAATTCACTTTTAGTTTTACTTACTTGGAGCATGTAGATTAATTTTTCTTTTCTTTTTAGTCAACACACGACATGCGACATGTTCTTTGCGACAAACTTCGCAAAACTTTTATACGAAAAGCTTTTATTATTTAATTCTTACTTATGTCTGTGCTAAATATGTGCGAAGAAATTTTTGTTTTTTTAATTGTTGAAAAAATAATTCATTTATTTAAAAACGACGAAGTAAGATTTCTTTGATAATAACGAAAGATTTGATGTCTGAATTTTGACAAAAAAACATCATATACTCCTATGTTACACAGCGTCTTAAGGCACATAAGACAGTGCAGAGTTCATCAAATATTTTTATTGTGGAAAATTCGAATTGTATTTATATAGAATGATGTACTTCACAATCCAAGGAGATCTCTTTACGTTAAAGCTATAAATATTTTCAATACTTGTGCACAATCAACGCTTTAGTCTCGGCAGCTCTCCGAGAGACCTTTCCTTCTATATACTTCCAATAGGTAATTTATTCAGAAAATTTACTTAAATTTTCATTTTTTATATATTCCCAAAAAAAAAAATAAAAACTGCTAAAATGGACATTGCAATTTGGACGTTACTTAACTTGAACAGATCGGTTCATTAATCATCGAGTCGGCAAAGAAACGTGACACCGGCAATTACACATGTAGCCCGTCAAACAGCCCCAGTGCGACTGTAACGCTGAATATAATAAATGGTAAGTCTTACAGTACACATACACACACACACACACATTAACAAATAACTTACGCAAATAAAGTTTACAATTTTGATTCAAGCCAAAGTTTTATATTTTTTACTCAACAAGATAAGAGAAATAAAAGTTTTTTCTCTAAAAAAATATTTAAAATATTCATTAAAATTTTTGTAGGCGAATCTTCTGCCTCTGCTGTCACTTCATCGGCTACGGTCACACGGGCGTATACTTTATGCATACTCAAAGCGCTCTTGTTCAGCGTCATTGTGACTGGCGGACATCGAACATGACATGTTAATTTAATATTTTTGCAACAACAGCGATACTAACTATAATAAGAAGAAGAAGAAGAAGAAACAAGTGAAAAAAGTTAAAACACAAGAAAACAATTCTGCCAACAGTAAAAAAAACAAGTGAAGAGAAGAGTAAAGTAATGAACTAATTATCTGCATGTTTAAAATCATACATTTTTTATATAAGTAAACAAGAACGTCAAAGATACACTTGATTAACATAACAACACACACACACAAACACACATATAACAAAACAGAAACACACACACACACACATACACATGTGTCACGTAAATATTTAAAACTGAATTGAAAGTCATGAATAAATCCAAGAACAACAACCAAACACAATACAGAATGCAAATGCAAATGAGTATTGTATGGAATGGAAAATTGAACTTTAACTTTAAGTCATAAAAAGCTCCAAGCGTAAATAAATTTAAATGTGTTGTATGTATTTTAAATTAGTTTAAGTCTGTCCGACCGCCTAATTGATTGTTCGGTATGGACTGAAGACGATTGCATAATAATATTAATAATAATAATGATATTTAGTCTTATACGATAATAACAAAATTCATCAGAGGTGTTAAAACTTAATTAAAATCAAAATAGCTTCAAATTCAATAAATGAGAACAATTGGAATTTTAATTGTTTGTCTGATGACTTAATTCGTATGCATTAAAAATGCGTTTGCGGAATTATAATTCTTGACTTTATCAACTGTCTGTCGTATACTCTAGACGGCGAAAGTGTTTTACTTCAATTTTCTACGCAATTTATGGTATTTGAATATGTTTTAAATGAATTTTTAATTATGATTTTACATTTCTTGAATTTCGTTTACAAATTGTTTATTTTCAATTGTGCGTGTTTATTTATGTATGCATAATGAAGCTAAGAAAAATACAAAAAAAAATTCAATTTTAATATCTTCATATCTATATCTTTTGTTCACTTTAAAGCATTTATGAAAATATCTTGTTTTAGCATGCAAACATTTTTCTTTTCATAAATGATTTCGTGTCGAATGACAGAAAATATAAAATATTCTTTCATATTTCGTTGTCTTTTATTAAAGATTCTCGACTTCAAACATTATTCATTAAAGCTATTCATTCATTTGATTTGTTTATTGCTTCATTTTAGAATTTTATCGAGAGAAGGACTTCGAATTAAAAGCGTAAATCAAAGAATATTCTGAAACCGCTTACACTGGTCAACATGACTTTTTGCGGTTGATTTCTACATATATATTTTTGGTATCTCTGATTTCTATTACTGCCCAATGAGATTATTTCTGATAAATTTTTATATAACATGCAGATCCAATTATGAAAAACTTTGTTTTTCAAACTGCCTAAAGAATTTTTGTAGGTTCTGAAATAGAGAAGGAATTGCATTTTGTTTCAAAATCAAACTGTCATTGTTTTTTTGATATTAATTCATTTTAAGTGTTCTTAACTTATTCCATGCGATTTTTATAACTTATCTCATGGCAAGGTATGAAAAAAAAAACCAGCTGCAAACCATGATAAAAAAATATATATTTTTGTTGATCATTGTTATTTTTGCAATTAAATTTTAAACTTAAGTTTAGTTTACTTGTTTTTGCTTTAAATTCAAATCAAATGAATGAGTTGATCTTTTGTTTCTTGTACTGAATCTATGCTAGATTGCCTTTCTTTAATCTTTTATGGAGTTCTTTGATACCATTTATAATACTTCAGCGAATTTCTTTGCTTTCAATTCTGGAAAGTGCAATTCAAGTATTACGTAAGCATAATTTTATTGGTTATCGATTAAAGCACCTGATTTTAAGACAAGCAACTTTTAAAGATTTTATTACTGATGTGTTTTTTTTTTTTTGCTTACAATTTTTAATCTTCGATTCTTTCTTAGCAAAGGTAAGCAAAATAAAACAAGAGTTTTAACTCGCCGCCAAACTTGCTTACTTCATACTTGAATAGCACCAAACTTTTTATTTCTTTTGTAAATATTTTGAGCAAAAAGTAGCATCAAGTTTAAGTAATATTATTATATATTAAATAAAAAATAAAAAAAAAATAATTAAAAGTCATAAAATTTAAAATAATATAAGAAATGCTGACAAAAAAAAAAACGCAAGGAAAATTTATGTAAATAATGAATATGAAGTTTATATTAACCACCAAAAAATCAACTCATAAATCATTAATTAATTTTAAGATCGTTGTTTTCACTTGACTTTATAGCAGCAAAATGCTTATATTTCGAATTAAAGGCACCAAAATATTTTATTTGCAGATTTCCATGTGACAGAAAATAAAAGATTTTCTTTTATTTAAAATGCTATTACACAAATAAAAATAAAAAAAAACAAAAAATAAAATTGTTAAAAAATACCAATGGTTGTTAAACAACTGCAATCAGTTAAAATAATAAATTATTCAAAAAAAAATATATAATTATAATTACAAATTTTTTTTCCAATGTGTTTAAAAAAATTTAATAATCATTTAAACAAGACTAATTGTAAAAAAAAATATGTCATTGACTGTTATTTAATAAATGATTAAATTTTCTTCTTTTTATGGTTTCTGCGTTTGATGAAATGATTTTAACACCCGCGTGGAATTTAACACGTTGCAAGTATTTTATGCTATTTGTTTTTTTCTTTTTTGCGGTTTCAACGCTGAATTGTGGTCAGTCACGTTTGAAAGAGCAAACAGAAGTTTACTCTGCGGCTTTGAACAAAGCTTTGATATGAAACAAAAAAAAAAGAGAAACAAAGAAGAATGAAACCCAACAACAAAGTGATGCTTTACAATTCATCATTTTGATCTGGCAAATTTATGACACAAAAGTAATTAATTAAAAGCTAATTTTTCGTACATTTTCGATACACAAACAAATCAATGCATACCAATTACAAATAATCCTAAAAATATGTGGCAATGATCAACGAACATAAATCAACTTATTACATTTTTTGAATAAATACTTCAATGGATAAAAATAAAAAACAAAAACAAAAGAACAAGAGATCAAAGCAAATTTAAATAAAATTAATTTTAATTTAAGCATTAAGTCAACTAAATAAATAGTCAAATAATTGATGAAGCAAAAAAATACAAGCGAAGGGCAGAAAATGAAATCAAAATTTAATTCTAAGTCATTCTAAATGTTTAAAACTACAAGTATATTACAGCATTCAAGTACGCAAAACTTTAGCATTTAAGGCAAAGCGATACAAGAATAAAAAAAAAAAATAAATAAATAGAAGAGGAAACACAAAAATATGAATATGTCACGATAAAAATAATTGACAAGTAAATAAAACCGCATGCATAAATTTTAAGCGCGATTTGTACATAAATGAAAAAGTAATGAAAAAAATAAAAAAAAAAGAAAAAACAATTTTTAAATTATGTAAACTGATAATTAATATGAGAACATGTATTAATAGGTAACATTAAACAAATACAAAAATACATATAATCAACAAAAAAAAAAAAAACAAAAAATAAACCAAATGGAAATAAACTATAATATAATACATATGTGAAAAATTTAACAGAAATTTATTGCATTAAATAAATAATGAAATATACAAATTATGACTCTTTGCATTGCGTTTTATTTGGACTCTGAAATGCAGTTTATGAGCTATCTATCTGTAACTAGACTTTATTAATAGGCAGACTTATAAGGCTGCCTAGACAGCCCATGATTTTCAGTACTCACGCTTAAGTTTTATTGTTGCTTGGAACAGTCTTGATATCACCAGTTCCAGAAACCCACGACTTAACGATTTCAAGCTCTAATGCTCAATCAAGCGCTGATTGTGAAACCGGTAAACCCCAAACGAGTTCTGATTCGCATGTACAAATTAAGCTTTGTGTTATCCACATCAATGAACACTTAACTTGCTCATGCAATTCAATCAATTTTCATGCAACAATCGCTTTTAATTTATCAGTGAGCTGAGCGTATACCATTTGACGATGCTCTTTGTTTGTTGTTGACACATGTTTTCGGCACACAGCACATTCATAATGTATGTATCGTCACTGCGACGCTGATACGTTTTGCGGTGCCACGATGTGTTGCCTCCGATGCTTGTTTGCGTTTCCTGTTTGACTGTTGAATTTCAACAAATAGCCCGAGGTGATAATTCCAAACAAACAAAATTGGTGACAATGACAACACAACAATAGCAACAACAACAACAATGATGTCGTCAATTGCGAGTGATTTTGATAGCTATAAATTTAGTGTATGTGTATGCGTGAGTGCGTCTAATTATTGTGTGCCAATGCGTCTAATGCTTAAACAATAACCGAAAATTCATCTATAATTCAGGCAGATGACATAAACAACAAAACAGCAAAACAGAAAGAAGAAAATGTTTTTCATTGATTGTCATCAAAGCGACACTTGTTAAATAAACAAGCAAACAAATTTGCACAAAGCATTGAAAATGTATAATTTGCTAAATGAAGACTAATGAGCAACATCGCGTCAAAACGTCACTTCTCCATCGCGCCATAGAAAAGCGCACACAAAACTGTGCAAACACAAAAACATGAATGCCGCCTGTCAAGCAACAAACTTGGCAATAAGGCTGGTGTACAACTGAATGCATGAATGAATGAATGAATGATTGAGTGACTGAGTGAGTTAGTCAATGAATGACTGCATGAAAAGCTGAATTGTATGAAAATGAAGCAAAATCAGCTGAACAACACACGCATTAACAAGGAAATGCAAAGTGCATTCACATTTTGTAAGTCGATGTGAAGGAATTTGCGCGTTCATGACTTCCGAGTGCAACGTCATCACCTGCGGCCTCGGTATACTTCTTGCCTGGCACACACACACACACACATACACTTGCAGCGCCCATGCACGTTCTGTCATTAAGTAAGCGAACAAATGCGCTCGTAAAGAAAGCATCGTAAGCACTTGGCAAGCTTTGAATGCCAGCAAAAGACTTTCGAGGCTTGGATTTGCATTTGTAAGGTTCTGCGGCTTGCTGTGTGTAAGAACATTGCCACATGGCACATAGAAATCTTCTTAACGTGTTTGTCTGACTGCAAAAAACTTTTCGATGTCAGTGTTAGTGCGGCTTGGTGACTGCCTTGTTTTTTTTTTTTTTTTTCAGTTGAGTTAAACTTTTGCGGTTGAAAAGGATTTCCGCCTGTAAAGAAAATGGCGTGCAAATACCTTTGAGGCATTTATGCGAATGACTTTACTTTCGGTTTTGGTCAATTTGTTTGTATTTTCTTTTCTTCTTTTTTGAATTGGCGTTAAAAAGATGTTGTTTGGTAAACGCCTTAAATACATTTCACTGATTACTTGGAAACTTTTTAATTAAAGCACAAATAATGCTATAATTGTTGTTTGTAGTGATGAGATACGCATTAGACAAGCTCAGCAACACATATGCATTGAAGAACTTTCCGAATTGTCACGTCTGTAATAATGAGGAATTTCAATAATGAAATAAAACTAAATACTCTTATGTTACAGTGCCGCACACAGAACATACGTTAGTTTAATATTACAAACGAAAAAATGATGCTTTAAATGATGATGCGTGCAGCTTTTGCCAAATTTTAATTAATTATTCGGTATTTTTTTAATTTTTTTTTTTAAGTCGCACATGCAATTGATGCTGATAGCAAGCAGCGTAATCAGTGCCGTCAACATCGTTGTCATTACCGTTATCATCACAAGCAACAACAACACTAACACTAACGACATCAAATCGATATGCATGAACTTGGCAGCACCGAGTGCTGGCAATAATAATTTGGTTTTTTTTTTTCTATATTCGCCGATAAGCGCAAGACCAACTCATGCACACACACACAAACACACATACAAACGCACAAGACGACACATTCAGGCTTTAAAGTGGTGTCGTTGCCACATGTCATCATGTTGTTGCTTCACTTAGCAATCTTCTCGTGTTGTTCTTGTTGTTAGTTGCGTTCAATTGGATTTTTTTCCTGCTTTTTTATAACCTTTTTTTCATTGCATTTCTTTTACGGTACTTTCCACAAACGGTTCGTTGAATTTTCTTGAAATAAAAACAATTTGGCGTGCAAATTGTAACTGAGATTCTGTAAGTCAGCCATGCAGGCTAGGTGGCAGTTGGGGGCGTCAACCAGCAGGCTTGCAATGATTGCACACTCAACGTGCAATTCAATGTTCAGAGTCCTTAAATGAATTTGTTTTGAGAATTTCTGCCATTTGTGCGTTGGCTTTTTGCCTTCGTCAGTCATTAAGGCATCTGCATTGGCATCCATAATAATGCATTGAAATGCCACAAGCCACAAAACACGCCAAGTTAACTTTCTTCATTGGTAACTGCTTGCGTCTACTTGTGTCAGTGTGTGGGTACGCTTGTATGTATGACTGCATGAGTTAAGCACTTTTCAGAAATAACTCTAGAGAAATAATTAAGAGTCCATTAGGAATGCATTACATATGAAATATGTACGCAGTTGAAAATAATTTCAACTTGTGTGTGCAAACGGTGAAGTGCGTGAGCCAAGTTAAATGCCAAACTGAACATTTGGCACAGCAGAGTGTTGAGGTGCTAATGTTTTATTGCGCTTCAAAGCATTATTTATGAAAATTAACAGATAATTATATAGATCAGCTTGAAAAATAAAAAATGCGACATGCAACTTATATATTTCTTAGAAGCGTTAAAAAACTTAGTTTAAAAAAAACAATTCACGGGAAAAGACGTTTCATTTGTTTATACTTATTAACATGTTATTATTAGACAAACATTGATAACAAATTATTATTTATTGCAATTAAAAAAAAAGCTCACACAAAAAAGCTCACAAGTCGATTCACAAACAAGTTCTCAATCAAGTCGTACATTGAAATTAGTTGCGATACGTCAATCTTAGTGAAATGTTGTCTCGGCAGACTTTCTTCTCGCTTCTTGTTGCTTTAGCGCTCGCAACGCTTTGCACTGCGAACGACTGTCCGAACACATTTGTGCGCATTAATTCGAAATGTTATTTCATCGAAACAACAAAGGTAATTAGTCATTGCATTTGTGCAAACAGCTGATGATCGACGGCTTGCATTTCAGGTGAATTGGCACAAAGCCAATCGTCATTGTCGTCAATTGAGCGCCAATCTGTTGACCATCGAAGATGAACATGAACGTCGTTTGCTGACCGATCATCTGAAAAAGTCCGGTTTCGAAGAATCTTGGCCGCATTCATTTTGGACATCGGGCACCAAGTTGGGCGAGGCGCAGGAGTTCTACTGGCAAAGCACTGGCGGCAAATTGCCAATGGCCAATTGGCTTTGGCATTTCGGCGAACCGAACAATCCACAAAATGAGCAATGTGTCTCAATATTCTACTTTAATAACGGTTATTTCGCAAACGATGCGCCTTGTGACTATCCGTTCATGTACATCTGTGACAAGCCTGTTCATCAAGGCAATCAAAGCGAGTATTATCTCTCACAATCGGTAGTTTTGGTAAAACAAAATTGATAAGACATTTTGTGAAACTGTTCTTGGGCAGCTGTTATACTTTAGAAGACCGCGTAGAAGAAGAAGCAGCAGTGATTCGAAATTTAACAATCGTGTTTTTTCAAAACTGGTTTTTTAATAATTGCTAATTAATTAAACATTTTGTTTGTGTTTTTAATAATAATAAAACTGAGCTCAATTATATTTAAATAAAGCGCATATACAAAATATTATATATGAGCTTCATTTACATAATAAAACTGAGCTTAAATATATGAAGAAAACAACAAAAACATGTATTATTATTTTTGTGTTGTAAACTTCCGTTTCTCTTTTACAATATGTATTTTTGTTATTATAAAACAATTTAAAATCAAATAAACAAAATTAATAAAATATTCCGTTTTGTATTTCAACTCGTCTGCTTCTTCATTTAATCAAATTATAAAGAATTATGAAAATTGTCACGTTTTCATTTAAGAATATTTCATGGACTGCAAAAGAAAATAAGAAGATAAACTTTTAGCATAAATTTAGGTCAGAAAGTTTAATTTAAACGAGTAATGCCGACGTCGCCGAATGCATTGTGCACGAAATGGGGCGGCGCGCACGTATACGCACTGTGGCACCCCAAAATACAAATAACTACAATGCAAACGCAAATGTATGCGTTGAGACTGTGCCATGATTCGCACAAAGTATAAACACGTAGGGCAGCACAATGTCGCACATATATAAATACATATACATAAATATTGCACAATGTATAAAGTAGTAAGCGCTGAAGTAGAGGAACGCAGAGCTTAACAGTGCGAATGCATGCAAGTGCTGAAGAAATATCAACTGTTGAGTACAACTAAGCTTTGTTTGTGCACGAAACCAAAAACTTTTGTAGACATTATAATTTATAATACAAGCAAATAGTAAAATGATAATTAAGAGAAACATAGTAAGCTTGTTTATAAAAAGCAAACCGACTGATTTTCAGTCAATCATATTTCGTGCAACAAAGCGCACATATAAAAAATATATATATATTTATTAACATAATTCAAAAAGAGAAACACGCAGAAAGTATATTTTTAATTAAAAGTTCACATTGCGTAGTCATGTTTGCACACAAGCTGGACTCATTCGGCATCAGTGCGTTACCGCAGGCATCCAATATAGATGTGAAGTCTCAAAGATCAACTGGCGCCAGTATGATAAGTAATCGACGCGATTCACCAGCGCCAGAGTTCTTGGATCCTACAATATTGAATTCAATAAACATCTTGACCAAGTTTCGGCTCTTTCCAATTATTCAAGATCAAATAAGATATAAAGAGTTGCAGATATTTTTAGAACAGGTTAATCCATTGGATGCTTTTGAAACATTAAAGCAGCTGCATAATGAAATTGCTAGATTGGGTTTGGAGAATACGGTCTTGCAGTATTTCCTTGAAGAGAACGATCCCAAAGCATTGTCTGTTGTCAACATGCAACGGGATTTCAATAACGTTGCAAAATATATGCAAAAACGTTTGGAAGGTAATATGAATGAAGATACACAATCCGATTTCAGCAGAAAGTCAGCGGTTACGAAACGATCCAGGATACTGCATAAATCATTATCACGCGATACTGGCGCATCTATTAAGACTGCACGTATGGAATTGAAGGTAACTAACGTAAGCAAGCAGAGTATGGCGGAAAAGTTGTTAGACCTTACGACCAAACGTATTGCAACAATAACGAAGCATTGTAAGTAATTTGAAACATGTCATTGTAGCTTACATTTGTACAATGAATTTACCACAGCAAAGCAAGAGATATTTTTGGTGCGCGCTAAGAAGGAAGAGTTGAATTTACGCTTAGCCGAGATACAGAAGTTGAAAGAGAATTTCTTATTGCATTTTGCCGATGATGAAAATGTGTCAGCGGCGCCGCAAATGCAAACGAAGTTTATTGATTTTACGGATAAATTAATAAGAAACTCAAATGCACTTGTTGCACAGTCACGCCTCACCTACGGCACGTTAGATCAAAAATGCAAAGCCTTATTGGCAGCGATTATCACAAAGCGGGATTTGCGTAAGTTATTGTGTGGTGCTGACTTCGAGCAGCTTTTAATACGTAAAGAGAAGCTGCAGCAAGAGTTAATTGAGCACACTGAGCATAGTAATGTGCTCAAAGGTCAGATAGCGGCCGCATCGTCGAGTTTAAGTGCACAAAATCGCTTATTAAAGGAAGCCGAGGACAAATATACGGCAATGATGAATCACATGGAGAGCCTTAAGCGTTCGAAAGAGAAGCTAAGAAAAGAAATTGAATTCTTTGAGCGTTCCATTGACAAGCGACGTGATCAAATGTTGAGCCTGAAGAAACAAACGGAGATGTGGTCAGCGCCAACGGCGCAGGATTTAATTGATCGAAAATTCGAGGCGAGCAGCCTTGAAAAGGAAATCAAGATACTACAACGTAAAATAGGTATTTTGAGAATACAAATGCCAAAAAAATCAACTAAAAAACAAAAAACTTTCAAATGAAATTTTATTTGAGGCAAACGATAAATAAACGTTGAATCTAAACGATTTGATATAGAGAAATAAAAATTTATAACGGTGCGTAATAATACAGTTAAGCTGCTGCATAGATTAGCGATATACGTTTACTTATATACAAAAGTATATACATATGTGCATTTATCTAAAGCAAAAAAAAATGCAATTCGTGTGCAAATAATTTGGGTCACGAACTGTGCATGGTACAATGACAGCGACGCGGCAACTTAACTGGAGTGGCGTCATTGAGTTGTGTTGCACTCTTAGTTGTAGACAAAGCAGGGCAGCCGGTTCGTAGCCTTGCTGGCTTATCTGGGGTTCAAAACTAAAGGCTAAAAACAATAAAGACGTGGGAGTGCAGAAAGTCGAGTTGAACTATTGTCAAGTTAACCTCGATATGCAACGATGTAAGATTAGACAACAACACGCACACAAGCACACTTGACAGCACACACACACACATCGAAATGGGATGCGATAAATGCAGTGAGTGGCTGTGCATTTTGTTTTTTTTTTTTTGTTTTGTTTTTTTTTGTGCAGCAGACAAATGCTACATGAGCATCTTTCACTCTCAGGTTAACACGGCGTGTAATCATGCAACGGCCGACCTCTTGAGTGCATTGCAACAATTCAAATTATCATGGGAGGCCGTTGCTATGTACAACGCTGGCGGCTTAATTGGGTGGTGTGTGTGTGTGTGTGTGTGTGTCTTGAATAAGGTTGAGGCTACGATAACAACACGATGTATGAATATGACAGGATGTGCTTTGAGGCATTCGTCAGTGCGTGTGCTTGTGTGTGTGTGTGCGGCTGTCCTTAAGATGCATTTTGGCATTTTGATGTCAGGTCCAAATGCTTACAACAAACACACACACACTTGCACACCTACCACACACATTCACTTGCCATGCTCAACTATCATGCAAGTTCAAAATCAAGTCATGTCGACTGCCTTTTTAGGCCAACTTAGCTAAGCAATGTTCAGTCTGAGTCTGTGACTGTAACTCTGCCTGAGCTTGAGCCTGTATTGTGTTGTGTTGTGTTGCCAGCCAGCGGACAAATGTTGCATGCTTTGCATTTTCGCATTCTTGCCAAAGCAAAATAGTTTTCTTAACATGTTTGTTAAGATATTGTGTGTGTGTGTCTGTTGCTGTTGAATTTTTCGCATACTCCACGTTTACATGTATGCGCCAAAAGAAGCGCACTGATGTGCATAAGCGGCAGCGCAGCATGCTACCGTAAGATGCACCAATGTTGCTGTGGTGTCGAACAATGCGTTAGAGCTGAGTCAGTTGAAGCAGCACTTGTATTGTCGGTTGTGTTGGCTTGCAAAAGGCAAACCATCATTCATCTTGGTCTCTTATGAAAGCGAATATCATTTCGATTTGTTGTTGTTGTTGTTGTGTGCATGTTATGAAATATATGAGTTACTTTTTGCGAGTATTGTGAAATGCACATGCGATAAGAAACCAACAAATAAATAAACAAATAAAGTCTTTTTGTTATAAAACACAATATACAAAATATTCGTCCAAGGCAGTGTGGTTTCTAAACCGAGTTCAGCAAGTATTTGATTTCATATTTTGGCGATTTAAGCAAACAGAATTGTAAGAATATTTATCTAACGTATATTTTAAGGATAGCTCACGCAGAAAAGCAAATGTCATAAAGGAAAATAAATGTTGCTATGGCAATGAGAAACTAAGCAACTGAAATATTTCCTTATTGACATAATTTATCGATATGGATTAATATGCCATTACAAGGCAGTGGAAGAGCACCATGTGTGGGCTAGCAGGCTAGCTGCCTAAAGGTCAAGCAGGCATTGTGAAGCTGGAGCACAGTAGAAGAGCTATTAGATTGTAGTCCAGCATAATTTACTCGGTGATTCCTTCGTTGACTATAAGACTATTAAATACTATTAAATTTAAATTACCAAAAATTTAATGAAATTAAGACAATTCAAGAAACCTTTTTTTTATGCTAAACAAAAACCACAAATTTAATTGCAGACTTTGTGTAAAATAAATGTTTTCCACCTTTGCCATTTGATCGCTTTAAGCATCAAAACCTCCAAAAAGTATGCAACGAAAATTTATGTTAAATGAAATAAGGAAACACCGAAATAGTCCAAGTCTATGGGTTGCCTCACCCTTGGCAGTAATAATTTTCGGGCAAAATAAGTTAAAAAGTTATGTGTGCATCATTGAGAAGGATTAAAATTTTTGCCATAAAAAGGGTACAAACCGGAAGCGCAAAATGGTGACACCGGACATGAAATAAATTCAATGTTGCGATTTTTGCACATTTTCACAGTCGGACGCAGCCCAAGAAAACGTTAAACGGAATTTAAATATTTAATAAAGTTTTGAAATTACGAGCAACTTTCTTACATAAACTTCTTCACGCTGTTCGCTTCGTTTGTCTTCGTATCTCACTCACACTCATATAATTGCCTTCAGCAACACTTTTTGTCACACTTGTGAACGATGAGGCGTATTTTTAGTGTTTCGCTGAAAATTTGCCGTTGGCTAAAAGGCGTCAATGTCTTGCACTTCTCTACATGGTCTTCGCACTCTGGCAGTTCGTGTTATTCGATTGTCTCAACAAGTTTGACAGCATGAAGTGATATTTTCGCTTTCATTTCACAAAAAGGGCAAAGGAAAAATAGTAATTGCAGAAACAATTTATTTATATAATTTTTTTTAAATTTTGAAATATTTTTTCGTACAAAAAAAATAACATGAATTGAAGAATATATTTATTTATATTTTTTTTTTAATTTTTTAAGAATTTATCGATGTACAAAAAAGTATCTTTTAAAGTGTATAAAAGATTCGTTATAAACAATACAACAATTTCGTCGAACATTTCTTTCTATTATTTTTATTACTTTTTTTGTTCTTAGTTCTTTCTACTTGCCTTTCTTCTTCTCTTTGTTCGCCATTTTGTTTCAGTGCTATTTCATTATTGTGCACAGCGCGGATGCGTGTGCTAACGCCAACAGATGTCGCTAGCGTATTTAACGTGCGCTAATGCTTCACTTACCGCGCCGTTGCGGTGCAAATGGTCCATGGCAGGAGGCGTTCAGCCGACGCCCGTTGCCAAACAGAACAGCCGTGGACGCGTGGACGGGTGGACGGTTGGACGATGCGGTCGACAGTGAGCGCGACAGTTGGCGGTCGTTTCCTAATTACAAATCAGCGGCGCGCGTAAAAAAAAAAAAAACAACAAACAAAAACAACAACAAAACGTATAAAAGAAAGAGATGCATAATGTGCCGCTGGTAAAAAAAGGAATTAAAGCTTTCACAGCTCGCTGTACGCTGTTCGCTGTTCGCTGCTGTCTCTCAGTCTGTTTCTCTGTCTGCCATTTTTTTTTGCTTTCTCGCCATTTCTATTTTGTGTTTTTGTTGCTACTTCTGTGTTGTTGTTTTGCATTGCGTTACATTGCGTTCATTTTGTATTTTTTTTATTTTTTTTTTTTGGGTTTTTTCACAACAGCTTTTCGGTTTTTTTTCTGGGTCAACAATTATGCAAAGTACCGTTATTTGCGTTTCGCCTCGTCTCTTATTTTGGTACTTAGTCTATACTTATTAAATTGCCCCCCGCGTTTGCCCGCTAAGACGTTTGTTTTCGTTATACGTTTCTATGTATTTTATTTTATATTTTTTTTTTTTGTTTTGTTAGCTTTGTTTGAGCCCTTGGCCGCATCGTTTTGGCAATGCCCGCGTATCCGCTTTATAATTAGTGTGCGTGGCATTTGTGTAGAAAAAAAATTGTATAAAAATACGCTCAGGAAAGGAAACTTTTAACGGGATTTAAAGATTTAATTGCTCAAAATTTGTTTTGAGTGTTTTGCTTGATTATTATTCTTTTGACGAAAAGTAACATTTTCGCGTTTGAGTAATGTAATTGTTTTTGAATTAGCGTGCTTAGCATAATGTTTGCATGTCCATAATGTGGCGAATCAACATTTTTTACTTACAACGATTTGTGTTTGTTTTGTTTTGTTAATGAAGATTAGAAGCACTTGGCATGCTACTTGTTAATCAAAAAGTTACAAAAATCATAAGCAGTCAGTTTAGCCTTTTAAGTCACTTGGTTAAGCTTAAATCAAACTTGTATCTACAAATAAGTACGCTGCATTATTATCACTTATAACGTGGCGTATCTGTGTTTGACATAAAATGTGTACTTTGTTGTTTTTTTTTTTTGTTTCTCCTTTGTAATTTCTGCTCATAATCGTGCACTCTGGCAATCAACTACTTCAATACACCGAATTGCAATTGCAAGTCAGTCTGGCTGCGGTTGAAAGCTGCCATTACTGCCACTCGAACACTTTTGGTACGACCATGAAAGCGCCACACTCACTCACACACACACAGATACAAACTGTGGCAAGCCACACACAGAGGCACGCATTTGTAGCGCAACGAGGGCGCAGTTAAATAAAAGCTGTTAAGTGATTGCCACAATATAAATGCAGCCGAAAATTAGAACTGCTCGTTTTCAATAGTTTACCATCGATATATTTTTCTATACATTACACCGTAAATGTATCTGTATCTATAACTGCTGTTGTTGTTGTTATGGCTGTTGTTGTTGTTGCTGCTGCTGCTGCTTATAAGTGCCATGGCGTAGTTTATTTTTTGTAGCGCTCAGCATGTGCTTTTCGTATTGCAACTGCAGCTGTAATACCAAAAAACTTTTCCCTTCATAAAATCGAACTAAAGTGGCTGCTGTTCTATTTAAAATATATATATACTTATATATATTTTATTTTAGTTTTAGTTTTATTTTTGCTTTTGCAATACTTAACTTTCTTTTTGTGCGTCTGCTGCAGCTTGAACGCGTTCAATGTATTTGTTTGGTCGCTTGCTCGGTCGGTCACTTAGTCTATCCGTTCGTCCGTTTGTCAGTCGGCCAGTTTGCAACAAATTTCACTTGTGGCAAGTGGAAGTGACATCATTAACTTTTCCTTGGCGCACTGGTCGACTCGGTTATTTTATGGTTTGCACTTATTTGTTGTAAGTCTTCTCCATCGTCTTGTGCTCTTACAACAACTTCTATTGCCTTCGTCTTTTTTGATTTTTTCGATTTATTGAAATTGCTAAAAAATTGGCTGAAAAGTTTTATATCGAAACTATTCATAGGCATTAGTTTATGTGGTCTGTGATTGCTGTTGCTGTTGTTGCTTACTAGCGTACTAACTCTTTCTAAGCCTTTCATTTACTCTCATGGCTTTGGCTGGATTTTCATTCTGAGTTTGCTTTTATTGATTTTGTGTATTTTTGTACTTCATTACAAATTAAACTTTTATAAATTGTTTTTTTTTTTTGGTTCTTTGTTCATTGAAAAGTTTTTGCTATCAACAAGAGTCCGTGTTGTTTTTGTTTTCGGTGGATAGTGGAAATCAGGTCAGAAATTTCTTAAATTAGTTTTTGGTGTGTTCATGTTTGATTGATTGTTTTGTATTTATTATACACTCTTGCTTATTTAAAATAAGTTTGAGCTACTTGAGAATTATTTGAAAAATCGATTGAAATTCCATAAAATACTTGAAATATTTTTGCAAAGTTTGTAAGATTAATTTTTTTTAAAATATTTTTCATGCATTTGATGTTGACTATAAAATTTGAGTAAGACTATAAAATTAATTCTTTTTTATTAGTAAAAGTATTTAATGCTTAAATGAATGTTGAGTGACCTCAACTTTTTTATGTAGAGTGCAAAACTAAGCTGGCACTTGGTCGCTTAAATTAAGTTATTTAGAGGCGCAACGCTAAGGTAAGTGAGGTCTTCAAGAAGTTCAAAGCGCGCAAACAGTTCACTTATCTGGAGACGGATCCCTTACCATCTTCTTCGAGCTAATGAACAAATTATCAACAACGTTGAATTCCATATGTGAGTCTGGTTGGTTCCAGGCCTTAAATCAACAAACATATGATTTTGCATTGTTTAATTTTTCTATAATTTTAATATTTTTTTAATTAACTAAAAATTTAAACATAAACTTTCATAATAATTTTAAAAATTCCCTTTCATAAAAAATTTGTAGATTTAAGAAGTGCCACTTTATTTAATTCCGAACCAGTCAAAACAAATTAAGAGCGGTTAATAAAATAAAAAATGTTATAAAAATAAAATATTTAATATACTTCATTATCACTTCCAATGAAATTCAGCTTACCTAAGCGGATTGTAATGATTATAATGAGCGCGGCGTCTCGTTTCAATTAATGCCAAATTTTCGGTGATTATATGTATGTAAAAATATAATGTTCAACATAATGTTCAATTCAATTAATTCTAATGTACAATGAATTTGTCCAAACACATTGAAATTCAATTACATGAAAACAAGCGCCCAACGCACACAACAATACACACGCCAAAACACAGACAGACATACACCTACACACAGATACATATTCGCATTCAAATATCTAAAAATTTAGTTTGAAACTTTGAAATGTGTTTTTAGCATTTAATTCCCCACGCTTCGTTGACTGAGGATTCACAACAACAGTAACGGCGACTGTGGCAGCAGCAGGGGGAGTCGTAAGAGAAGCAGCAACAACAATGGTCACGTCAACGAGAGCATCTCTCATGCCATTTATGATTAAATTATATTCTTCATTCAGAATATTCAAGCATATTTCACACCATTTTATCTCCATGCACAATTAGACAAACACAGAGAAGTGATGAGAGACGACGTGTCGTTCGGCCACTGTGCGGCAGAGTATCGGAGGGCGTGGTTCGACATGAAATGTAATGAAAGAAATAACATAGCGAAAATGAGTTAGTCAAACAGGCCCAAGGACAAGCGACCGAAATGGCCAAGAGTCAACGCACAGCAGCCGAGAGAAATGAAAGAGCAAAATCAGCTAAGAAGGAAAAAAAAAACACAAAAAAAAAGAAACAAAGAAAAAAACATAAAACAAACGAAAAATATGCAGAAAATGAAAAGCGTCCTGCCAGTAAGTCACACCAACAGTAGCACACACACACACAAACACATACATGCATACATATATACAGACCAAAGGACCATCAACGCATTTGGAGGCTAAAACAGGACATCATCAACATTACAGCGCGGGCAATTTTCTTCTTGTGGATGTGTGTGTGTGTGTGTGTGTGTGACTAAGTGTGTGTGTGTGTGTGTGTGTGTCAGTGACCATCGCCGCGTGCTAATTATGATGAAAGATTTCTGCATCTTTTAGCGTTAATCCATTTGGAAAATTAGAAATGAAAATTTAATGAAATTTCATTTCATTCTCTCTTCTCAAATGTACTTTGCCACGCATTTGGCCTTCTGCGACTTTCTTTACTTTTCTTTACTTACACTTTACTTTGCTTAGCGACTTTCTTTCTTGCCTCTGCTTTCTTTGCTTTTACTTTAACATTTCTTTGCTTTGCTTTCGTTGACGCTTCGCAAAAGTTTTGCAGCAATTAAAAAGATGCTTGCGCACGAACGAACGTCTTACATTTGCCGCCATCGATTGAGAATAGAGACACGGCCTTTGCCCACGGATAATGTAAAATTTGCAGCAGGCAAAGTCAATAATGGCGCTGGACACTGTATAAAAAGCACTGATAAATATTAGCATTTTAAGTAATTGCCAAAGTTATTGATGTCGTAATTAATATTTATGCGATTTAATAGCCAAAGGCGACTTGCTCGAAATTATATTACTCCGGATGAGTCGCTGAGGTTGTGAAACTTTACAAAAGTTCACAAATAATTTGCACACGTGTCAGCGTTGCTGTTTTTCACACAAAACTTGCTGATTAACAGCATTTTTTTTTTTTGGTTTTTTAAGAGCGAATTCGACAAAACAGATGTTGTTTTGTGTTGTTTGAGATTTATTTATTTTTTATGCAAGTTAAAAAAAAAACAACAATTGAAGAACATAACATGAATCTGGACAACAACGTCATCTATAATACACTAGATAATCTCTTGAAAGAAAGACATCTGATAACTAAAAAAAACTTGAGTATAATATAATAAAATTTAGCAATCAAAAGAAGTTCGAAAACTTCGAGCTTCGAAAAGGTTGACTTCCAAACAAAAAGCCCATCGTTTCCTAAAATTCTGCCAAAAACCAAGTGAAGATCTCGAAATTGTTTTGACTATTTAAATATTTTTTTTTTTATTTATAAAAAAAGTTTACAAAAGGCAAACTTGTTTTTGTTCTAATCAAAGTAAGGAATTTAACCACAAACGAAACTTGCACAAAAGTCATTTGATATTGGCCAACGAGTGCGGTTGTCATATAAAAGAAAAGCCACACGCACACATGCATAGAATATGCACACACATGTACATATGTGAAAATCATAAATGTTTGTGTATTTGTATTTGAAATAAAACTGGTTACAAAATATTTTTCCGCTTTACTAAATATGAAGCAAATATTATATAGAGAACCTGCAGTATGCCGACCAATATACTTATTTGCTTGTGTTTTCTCTTTTTGTGTGTGTGCCACACAGTCTGAGACCACTTCCGCCGGATGTTGTTGTGGCAATGCAATGTTTGTACAAAAATTTATGCTTTTCGATTGAGTGATGAATGTGCTTTCTTATCTTTGGAAAAAACCTTACGCATTGACCAAAATGTTTGTGTGTACGTGTGTGTGTGTGTGTGTGTGTGTGTGAAAAAACTCACATTAATCATATTTTTAATGGAGTTGAGTTGCTCGCATGAAGAAATGTGATAGTTGTGAGAAAGATAGACAGACAGGCAGACACAAGTCTAATGATGATATTAATGACTTTGAGTCTGAAGTCAGTCTTCTTAACACTTCAATTTGTACTAAAAAGTTCGAGGCTCTCTGCTTGCGTCTTAAATGAAATGCGTTGGTCTTGTTGTTGTTTCGGTTGTGCTGTGCTGTGCTGCGTTGCAATGCCAAAGTATATCACAGATTATTACGCATCTTTGTCACTGGCAACGCCATTTTCAGTCATAAATTAAAGTCATGCCAGACTGATTCCGCAATTTATACGCCTCCTCCTCGAGTACAGTACAGTGATGTACGCATGAGTACATGCCAAAGTAGTGCTCATCAACATCAGAATGATGAAATGATGGCATGACGCTTTGCTGGCCTCTATGCATGTCCGTCTTTTTGTCGCTCTATATGTCCGTTTCCCTGCCTGCCTGCTTCTCTGCCTGCCTGTTTGCCAATGTGGCATGCATCAATCTGCGACACGAGTGAAATTTTGAATGAAATTGCTAAAATTGTACGCACACACATTTGTTGTTGTTGCTGGTTGTTGTTGTTGCATGTTGAATTGCGCAGCACTTAAATGATTTGCGTTGCATTTTACATGCTGCACTTGGCAATAAAATCACATATGGCACTTGACTGCACTTTCTAACATTTCTTCACAAATCGCATTGCAGTTTTGACATGTCGATCTTTTGCTCGCATTTATAGTACTTTTATCTGCCGGCATGGTGTTGCATATTTGAGCTATTTCGTCAATGTTCTTAGATACAAAGCCTAATCGCTTTAACAGTGCTTTAATGTGCCACAAATAAAATTGCATTGAGTTAACATGATTATTGAACTGTATTTCTAATTGACATTAATAAACAGTTTATAACATTCTTCTAATTGCTTAAAACGCAAAACGGTTTTATTGCATTCGAAAATAAACAAAGCCGCCGCCGCTGCCGTTGTGCTCGTTGTCGTCCTCGTACACGCCATGATGTGTCGCCAGAAATTCAATGACTCGATTGTCGTTGTACCAATCGATTTGCAGATGCGCCGCTGTGCCATTCATGCCAGTCGCGCGATTGTGTTGGCAGCGTATTAAATGATTTTCCATGCAACCGGGCGCGATAATGTGACTTTTATCGTACGGGCACTCTTGAAGTTGGCAAATGTGCGACATGTTGAATAGAATTTCAAGTTTCGTTAGTTGTGCGTATATAAGTGACATTCAAAGTGACAAAAATTGCAAAACGAGCAAATAATTTAATTTGCGACACGACTTTTATCTGACGTATTTTTGAAAATATCAAAGGTTACTGCGTTATTGAAATTTCGTAATTCAACAAGCGATTAAGTAGACACGATTATTTGAATCGCTGAGCGCAAAAATAATTTTAATAAGCCACATTCTGCAACTTGATTGAATGAATATTGTGAATGGACCGAGAAGAGTTGAAATTCGGGCCAAAAGAGATTTAAATAAGACTCATTTAACACTTGGCGGACGAATCAATTTCAAGTTGAACTGAGTTGATTTTGCAAAGATTGGAATATTCTTGAGAATCTCAGCTTAATGTTGAAATAAGCGCATTATTTAGTACATAATCAAAGTAACAATATGGCAACACTGTTCTAACACTTATTGTATTCGCACAATTCCTTTTGTACCACAAACGTAAACGCACGCAGTTCTTCTTAAATAAATAAACTATTACTTTACTTTATATCTGTTTCTATTTAAGTCCTGATAGTTGGACAAATCCCAACACTTAACATGAAATTTTGCCTATTCAAAAACATCATCATTAACTTTTTACCACTTTTGTATGGTAGAAAGTCGCCGAAACTGAAAGGAACCGCCAAATAAAAAATATACTCAAAAAATTATAATAAACGATTTTATTTTATTTATTTTATTATTTTATTTAAGTAAGGACAGGCAGTCATTTTTGAAGGAGATAGTATAATGAAAGATCTCCGATCGAAAATGAATTATAGAAAAAATCGATTAATATATAATATATATGTTATAATATTTCTTTTATTATTAATTTTCGAAGGAGATAGAATAATGAAAGATCTCCGATCGAAAATTAATTATAGAAAAAATCTATTTATTTATATGTAATAATATTAATAATAATGTTATACCATAATTTTTGCTAAATTTTTATGGCAATAATTCTTGCATAAAAATCTTTAAGCTTTAAAATATACTTTCAAGCCAACTTAGCTGAAATTCAACTGCCAACAAGGCTGCGCACTCATTGTAACACTTTGTCAGCTAAAGTAATTTTTTTTTTTTTTTTTTAAATTTACACGGCTTTGTGAATGTTACTCGTATACAAAACACGTCTTTTCACTCTCATTTTTATGCAAATTTCTGTGTAAGTCGGCAACGTGTGTTCATGGTCAAAGTTTTACAATTCCCCCAACCGATTTTAGTGCAAGCGAACTCATTTCGAGTCAATCGCCGTCACACTATCGTCAACTGTGAGCAGCGCAGCATCGATGGCAGCGGCAAAGTTCTATAGTCAATTTTATGATCAAAGGCGAAGATGAACAAAAACTTTCAACTCATTTTCAGAATTTTAATTTTTTTGCACTTTTTTCTTTACTTTTTATTTTGTTTTGTTTTGTTTTTGTTGTTTTTGTGCTTATGTTGTGTTGTCGAGCAAAACCAAAAACAAATAATAACAACAACAAGAACAACAACAGGAACAAAACAAGCGTGAGAGATAAAGGCATTAAAGCCATCAGTAGAGGCTGGAAAAACAAAGCAGCTTTTGGTTATACTATAGATACGTGGTATCTATGATGGCACCGTGCCGGCTGTACGGCTGTACACAAGTGCGTTTTATGCCCGAGGCCAAAAGCCATTTGGACCAGCCATAAACTACAGCCTGAATTATGGTTTATTATTATTATGGCCAACCAGTGTTCTGTCGTCCCGAAGCCGCCCTTACAACGCCTCACAATTGGTCGTCATCATTTCGCCTGTCAGTCTTTCAGCAAGAGTCGCCAACGTTCGCTCCTTTGGTCGTTCGCTCGCTCTTTCCATTTGGTATCGTTTTATTTCATTCGTGCATATTTAAATTCTCACTTTAATTTCTCTTTAGCGCTTTTTAATTGAAGTTTATTGAATTATTTGTATTATTTTTTTTGTTTTTTTTTTTTTTTCAGCTTTAATTGCGTTTCGTGCTTTCAATTAAAAATGCGTTTGTGCGCGCTCGTGCTTCGTGAGCAATTGAAGTTGTCGCGTTGCCAAAGTAAGCGACGAATCATAAAAAGGATATCAGAAATCCATTAATGCGACAATTACGACAATTTTAATTGCTTTTCAAGTCGCATTTCCGTCGTATATAATTTTCAAGTTAAACGTGAAAATAGGTAATTAAAAATGCTTTATTGAAGGCCAACTTGCCACAGTCCTGACCCACTTGCAGTTTCAATTGAGTTGCAATAAAAACGTGTAAAAGATACTTTTCTTTATTGCAAAAACTATCAAATATGTTTGCCAATAACAACTAAGAACGACGTAGTAGAAGTTGAATCTCATTGGCCTCATATTGTAAAAAGTCATATGTTACACAGAGCATTGCAGCACATATGGCCGCCTAGGTTATCTTCGTATTGAGTGCTAAGCTGTCTTATGTTTTGAATGGCACAAGGTAACATAAACATTTTTTTTTTCAAAAACAATAAACTTCTAGCTCTCACTCCTGCTTGACATATTTAAGTGTTATGTGACTGAGAGCTCAAATCTTTCAGCTCTCTCGCTCATAATTAGTCGGACCATGTGCTTTTGTATTAAACCACGATATTTCACAAGCGATAAGCGTCTGTTGCATGACGCTCATTGTGAAAATAATGTTATAATTATAATTTTCTGTGCGTTCTATAAAATGTAAATTATCAAATTTTTGTTTGTAGAATTTGAAGAATGTTAATTTAATAAAAATGTTAATAACAATTAAAGCTGTGAAATGAGTAAGAAAATAAGAGAGTGAATAAAAACGTTTATGTCTATAATTAAAATTCAATTCTGCAAATGTTCATTACAAACGCAAAGTCATTATTTTAATTTACAGCTCTATTAAATAATGTAACGCTACAAAAATTGAAGTAAATAATTTTTTTATTTCGCACTGTGTGCTGCTTCTTCTTGTTCGGCGAATTGTTCATAAAATTAACGACTACATAAACTCATTAACTTAATAAAGTAAAAGAAAAAAATAAAAGAACAGAAACCAAAAGGGCATAAATGTTAAAAAATAAATAAAAATAAGTATTAAAATACGAAAAAGTGAAAGCAAGACAACTATCGCGCAGAAAAAAAAATTATAGGAAGCATAGAAGAGGCGGGTGTGAGGGGCAACTTAAATGCGCGCAGCACAAAAATGGACAATTAAAAGTGAAATGAAAATGGCAAAAAGACAAAGATGATGGGCCACGACGTCTATGAAGGCAAATAGAAAAGATGAAAATAATGAGAGAAGAGTGCGTTAAGCTACGAAAAGTCGGCGAAAATTTAAGCGAAAAAAAAAATAAATACATAAATAAAATTACAGCTTAAATGCATAAAAATGCTTCAGTACGCAAAGGGCAACAACGACGAAAAAATACGATACTCAGACACACACACATAGTTACATATACATAGCGCACAAATGCAGACGCAGATGTGCACGTACAATGAATCACACCCATTTTTACGCCCAGTCCGGCGTCCACTTAATGCAGGCCACAGACAGACATACAGACAGACAGACAGATAGACAGCGAGCCAGACAGACCGAAAAAATACAGTCGAGTGGGCAACTATTAAAAGTATCTGCGTTGACGTTGCTGATACTGATGACGATGATGTTGATGCTGCTGCTGGTAAAGAAGATGCCGTGCACAATTGCCAAGACGAAAGCACTGCGAAATTGTGCAAAGATGTCCTGAAACGAATGAAACAAAGAAGGAAAAAGCACGTTCCGGTAATAACCAAAGGTTGGTCAATTTTAATGAGAATACGTTAAATTACTCAGTCAGATACACGCACACACATGCACACATGCACTCATATACATGTGTATGTGTTTGTCTGGCGCTGGAGGTCTTAGTGTATGTGTTCATGGCTGATAAGTCTTCCTGCCTGCCTGTCTGCCTGTCAGTCAGTCTGCGTATATGTTGGCATGCCAGCCGTTTTATAGAAACGAACTTGGCTATAATTACATTAACTGCTCTGCAAGAAAATGATTATTGGCGCAGTGGGAAAATGAAACTATTTTCATTAAGATTGAAATATGTTTATTATGTTTTATCTTAACACAGATACAAAGCGTGTGTGTGTATGCGAAATTTGTGTTTATTGTGTAAATCGTTTAATTGTATAGAAAGAAGCATGTAAAAAAGATTACACAATGTCGCCAAATACAAATTGCTTAACAGTTGTGTAAATTATCATTGCGCTTTAAGGCACAACTTAAATTCATGCGTAAAATTAACTTGGCATGTGAAAATGCTCAACAAAACCGCAAATAACTTAAGAAGGTTTTTGGTTTTATTTTTTTGTCTCATTCAACCGCACATTTCATACATTGAAATATATATATTAATTAAATGGCATTCATTATGTTGACCACAAACACACGCACATGAAGAGACTGGGCTAGCGAAAGACATACATATACATTTATAAATGAAATAATAAAATAAGTAGTCCTGTATAGGCGCACATGCAGCCACAATGGCGTCGAAGATTGCCTCGAGGTCGAAAGACATGTTCGAGGAGTTTAACAATTTGTCGAAAATTATTTATACTGGCGAGACTTGTACAACAACAACAACAATCATTGATTCCAACCAAAAATACGTACAACACACATATTTCACTAATACAGACACAAAGCAAATGCCAAAGAAAAGGCAAAAAAAAAAAAAACTCGTACCAAAAAAATAAAGGCAAACAAGTCAACAAATTAAAAAGCGCTTTGAATGAAAAATATTCGTTCTTAGCGTGCAAAACAATGCGAAAATATTTCAATAGTTATTCAAAGCACTTAAAAAATGCTTGGCAAATAATTAAAAAAAAAAAAGAAATAAATTAAATTTCAAAATTGTGCGAAATAATATTTTTTTTAATTTAAGCATAATTTTTTGTGTGCTTTGCAAATTATAAGTGTGCAATAACAAATGTTGAAATCAATTGCAACGTTTTTGTTAATTAATTGCAATTATGTAACACAACACAACTCAAGTGAAGTCGAGTCGAGTCGAGTCAAGGCAAGTCAACAAATATGCGTGTAAGTGCACAAACAACATGTGCACACCTCAATTATTTAATTAATACGCTTCTATGCGGTTTGGGCTTCTGGTAACCCTAATTAGGTATACATAAGTTAAGCTGCTATTAATTATGGCGTCTAATATAGAGCCAACGACCTAAAATATGTTACACAGTTGCACAAACACAAACACACACACACACACACACACACACACACATCCAAATGAACACACACAATGGCGCGTTGGAACAATGCACACCTTTTTGAACTCATACTTTGTTGAAAGTTCAGCAAAGCTTAAAATTTGTATCATATTCATACATATGATACATGAGTCCATATTGCACAACAATGTGTATGTATAAGTATATGTGATAAGGGTGCATATATATGTACGTATTTGACCCTTTTGATTTGAAGCTTTCACTGCTAATTACAGATAAATTTATTATTCGTGTCAATTGTGTGTGTGTGTGCGCGCCCGCAAATGATTTTCATACGTTGAAATTATTTTGAGAAATGAAACAATTCTGTTTCGAGTACAATAATATAATCTTGCACATATGCGTTCAATTCGTGGTTAATTAAGTACGTTTGAAAACCATTATTGTTTGCAAATAAGCGCATTTATAATGTTTAAGATCGTTGATAGTTTCATGCTGCTGCTTGCTCTCCGCCATATTACCTCGTCGATTTTCAATTAGAGAATTTTGTCAAAAATAATCTTCAATCGAAATTGGCATTGAATGTTATCGGCTTATTCATCGTGCTCACTGCAAATATAAGTATTTCTCTGTCTGTGTGTGTGTGTGTATGTGTGTGAGTATGCAAAGCATAAAAGCATTCAGCATTTTAATTCACATACAAAAACATGCTTATGGCATTAATGTTTGCATATCAAATGCAAAATGCGTTGAAATTCTACAAATCGGCAAAAGACTTTTCAAATAAAACGAACGGAAATGAAAGAGAAAAAGAGAAAACAAAGAATAATGATAACCAGCAAGGCAACTATTTTCGGTTCTGTCGAAACTTATATACTCTTAAGAGCATTTTTACAATTTTTCCTATTGGCAAATTATTTTTGATAGTTTTTCCAACAAGAATTGAAGTAAAAGCGGCACATTTTCTAATTTGTTTTAAAGAAACCGACATTTAGCAATCTTCTAATTCGTCGCTTTTTAGAGAAGTCCAACTTTTAAGTTTTTCTCTATATGAGCGGTGCCAAGTCTTTTTGTTCGATGCTTATTAGTCTGAAATTCAGTCAAGCATTAATAAAAATAATATATTATACATACATAGAAATTATATTTTGTATTCAAGAGGAAAAGATTTTCTTAACGAAAACTTTATATTATTTCCATCGTTTCTAAGAGATATCTTTAATAATTTCGCACATTTCTGTCAAAGAAGTTTTTGTGCAAAATTTTGAATTAAGAACTCCAAAGCTATAATTTTTTTTTAAAGAAAAACCTTTAATTTTTATGTCAATATATATATATCATATATAGTATAGCGATCCGATCAAGATATTTCTGCGTTCACCCTAATTTTCGATATCTGTAAATCTTCAGTTTGAACAGTAACAATTCGTCTTGTTGTGCTGTTTAGGAATATAACTACTTTATATAGTCGGAGATATTGCAAACTTCATGACAAAGTTGATATACTTTTTTTGCAAAAGTCTAGAAAGTGATGAAAAAAATGGTTCGCACAATAATTCAAACAAGCAAAGGCAAAAGATTTTCAATTTTCCACTCAAACTCAAGACGAGTGCTGAAGTTGAACATGAAAATCAAAAGCAAATGAAAATGTTGTACGACAATTTTTGTACACACGCCTTCGCAGCGTATTCAAATCGGTCTGATCTGTTCGGTGCTCTTCCGTTCCGGTACCAGACCGGTCTGGTACATTTGCATGAGCTTTGGCTTGGTTTTTGCTTTGGTGCTGTTTTATTTCCTTTGCTTGTCGATGTACGCATTGCAATGAGTGTGACTCCTTAAACGCTAACAAACAAGTCTCCATCTCAGACTCAGACTCAGTCGCTGGACCGCACCACCTTCACTACCTTGCGCTTTGGCATTGGCATTGGTATTGGGATTGGGGGATTTCTGTTGAGCAGACTTCGTTATTGCAAAAGTAAAGCTTGTTAGTGTTGATTTTATGCAGATTTCAGCTTAAAATTTATTTAGATAAAAGACGAAAAAAGTAAAAAAAGAAAGTAATATAAGGAAGACTGACACACAGGCACAATCCTAGCCAAACATGCAAGCACACACGCACACACATACACATGGCCTGAGTCCTTAAAGACGACAATCCGAAAGAAATAAGCAGTGAAACACAAGTCTACATTTCACTGCGAATTGATTTATTCGCTGATTTGTACGTCTTTGGTATTTTTTTCATTTTTTCGCCTCTGATATTTATTCGTCCTTCTTCACAACTTTCAACTTCTGTTTCTCGTTTCGTGATTTTGCCGTTTCGTTCGTTTGTGCACTGATATGAATAAAGCACGAATGAAAAAAAGCTGAAACAAGTAGCAGCAAAAAAAAAAAGCTTTAAAAAAAAAAAGACAAACGAGATGAAGAAGGAAGGAAAAGAATCAGGAAATGTATGCTTGATTACTTTTGAAAGACGGTATAAAATGCGCTTCCGTCTTCGGTGCAGATTCCGTCTTGAAGATTAGCGCGTGGCATGCCACTCTTGCTGCCGCGTCGCACAACGCGCCACACGACTGTCAATGTCGTTGTGCGTGTGTGTGTGTGTGTGGTGTGTGCGTATTTGATGCTTTGACAATGTCGTGCTTGTCGTGACTACTTGTCAGTTGATTTGGCCCCCTTTGGCAGAAAATCTAAGAATTTCTCACACTCTCTCTCTCTCTCTCACAAACACACTTGCTTGATAATATTTGAATTCGTTTTTACGCTTGTTCGTTCGTTCATTTATCGTAGCACAGTTTTAAATTACAGTTGAATGAATTTTTAAGAATTATTCAATTGCAATTTGAATTTTGTTTTGGTTGTTTCGCAAAGTTATCAAGTAGGCAAATGCCATAGCAACTGACACTTTCTAAATTGGAAAGTAAGCATGTGTCGTGTTTTTTGCTTTGTTTATCAAGTGCAGCATTTAAGCGTTCGAAACGAAATTGTAATAAGATATTATTTATAAATAATTTTAAATTGATTTCTCTTCTGTTTTGCATTAATTATGTTGAGTGATTCATGCTTGTAAATGCTTTAAAGTCCAAGTCTTTGCCTTGCATTGTTAGGCATCATTTCGCCGTTCAATTTATTAACAACAATCAACGAAGTGTGCCTAACAGTCTATGTGACTTTTGCGCTAACAAAGGCACAAGCACTTCACACAACCGATTGTACAATACGTGTTGGCATGTAGCAGGAAAATTAAGCAAAAGAAACGGAAATATACACAAATTGATGTGCTGATGAACAACTTCTGAAGTTCGACGCATAATGAGCAACACGGTCGACCGCGTGGCTTGCAGCACCATCCTCTTATATTGACAATGTTGCTTTGTGTAGAAAAAGACGAAAATTTACAACAACGCGACAATGTGCCAAAGCGTAGCTGAGCGCCTTGGGCCATCAGCGTCAGCGGCAACATCATCATCATCAACATTATCATCATCAACATTATCATAGTCATCGTTATTATTGTCTGGTCTTGCTATGGGGCAAAACAACAGCGCTGAGAGACTGACTAGCACTACAAACGAGACAAGAGCAGACGACGCCGACGACGACAACGACGACGTTAGCAATGACAGTGACATACAAAAGCGCAACTGGATTAGCACATGACAATGACAAGTGCGAGGACCACGAGCATGTGTCGAGGACATGTGCGTTGCGTTGCATTGCGCTATGCTGTGCTGTGTTGTGTTGTGTTGCGACACAATGCGTTACAATGCGTTAGAGATAGAATGCAATGTGATTCTCATACGCTTACCAACTTACTGACGCCCGAAATGAGCGACGTTGTTGTCTCATTACGAAGCGCCTTGCCTTGGCTTGAGTATCCTATAACAGTGCAACGACGCTGTTAAATGCAAATACTTTTACAAAACACACGTATATACATACATATACACTAATGTCAGAAAATGTCAGCGCTTTACAATGTCAGCTTTGTTTCGACATTTTCCTTTGTTTTTATGCAAAACGGCAAATGGAATTTTTATGTAACACTCGAGTTGATTCGAGTGCTCTGAACTCAATGTGTGTGTGCATGTGTGTGTGTGTGTGTGTGTGTGTGCGTGTTGATAGTTGGCATGTGTTGTTACTTTTAGAATGTTGCAACATTTTTAAGCTCCTAAAAAGCTTTATTAGTTGACATTCTACAGTTTATGCTCTTTCATTAGCTCACAACAAGCCGAGATCATATTCGAGCACACTATTTTACATAAACATAAAGTTACGCTTTTATACACTGACAAAATAACTTGTTCGTTCACTTGTTTATTTTACAGTCACTTTACCAAATACCGCACTTCCAACGCTCCTTAAAAACGCCGAACGCTTCAACTTAGCGCCTCATGCCACCCACAAAACGGTACAACTTGCTTGCCATGACTGAAGCGTTGTGTTTATTTTATTTTACTACTTTTCAAAATAGTCGTAAAGTTTTTGGTTACATCACAGACATCATCATTCATCTTTGCATTGGATTTTGGTTTCTTGGAATCAGCATCAGGCATCAGCATCCGGCTTGAAGCATCAGCAATAGCGGCCTCAGCAATGTTGGCCATTAATGAAGCATTTCTCAAATATTTAAATTAGTAAATTAGCAAAAAGTGTAAACTTAGTTGTCTTAAGAAAATATGTAAATTTATGATGGAAAAAAAATATTTCCATGCATTAACATAAAATAAATATGATGTTTGTATAAAAAGTAGATAAGCACATTTGCTTGTGTGTAAGTACGGGGAGCACAAAAACTGCGTCATGTGTGCTTAAATAAATATTTTTTTTCGTTTACTGATAAATGATATGATTTTATATATTTAACATTATTATTAATTATTGTATTGACAAAAATAATAATATATGTACAAGACTCGCACTATTAGCAAACTTTATTGTTTTGAATTTTTAATTAAGCATTTTTTATTTTAACTACTTAAAAAAGTTGTACTTTAGTAAGTTTATTGAACTATCAAAAAGGTGTGCTAAACTACACAAAATAATTGAATTTAGTGTAAAGATCTGTCAAGCAGAGCCGTATACTCTTATGTTACACAGTGCCGCAGAACACATGTAGCAGTCTAACATTCGTACTTTGTCTTTGCATTGAGTTTTTATAATGCTGAAAGTGAACTCTTTCACACAAGGCTACTGAAATGTATTTGAAGCTTAAAGTGAATTGGCATAAAAAACAAGATAATCTTTCAAACATCGCTCTTATGAGAAAATTGAATTTATTGCCAACGGCATCATTTTACAATTTTGAAAGCATCAATCTCCCAAATATAAAGTAACAATAAAGCATTTAACAACATTAACTTTGAAATATCTTTGAACAAATCGAATAATTCTAAACATTTTAACTGTTTGCTTTATATACTTCCGTCGATCCATGGAACTGCGCAAATCATATAAGTAAGCAACAACAACGCCAACAGAAACATTTTCGAGAGAAATAAACTAAATTGAGTAAAGTAAAAGAGTAAAAATAAATAAGAAAATATTAAATAAGTCAAGTTTATGTTGCCAGCATTGAGCGCCGTTTCCGGTTAAGTTATTCGTTTCGGACTTGTATTTTTTTCATAGCACCCTACGCTCTCTTTCAATTGCTTGTTTGCCTAAGTGTAATCAAATAAAAACGACACGAAGGTCGTAATATTTGCCATGAAGTTAAATCGTCATAGCATCCGCAGCATCAATGATTATTTTTTTTTTGCAATATAGTCAATGCAATCAAGAAATTTTATCAATAGTTGGGTCAAGGCGTTCTTACTAAATCGAATATTGAAGTTTTGCCAGTTGCAAGTTTGCAAGTTTTAAGTGTTTACTTTTCAATTAAACTAAAATGAGTTTCTTAAAAATTACATTGTCTTTTGCTTCTTCCGAACTTTATTTTGTAATTGTGCGGATTTAATTTCGCAATTCATAGAAAGTGTTGGCAATAAAATTTCATGGCAATTCGAATTTATAGTTTTGTTTGTTTTCATTATGCGAAATATATTTCATTTCATGCCAAAATATATACACACGGCTAAAATGCTGAAACATCAAAATTAATTTGTATGCGCACATTTTATGCAATAAAAGAAAAAAAAACTTTATTATAATATCATTAAAAAACTGAGACCGTTTAATCGTTAATATATAAATGGATTCTCAACACTAACTTAGTGTTTAAGGCTTTGTTAATTGCAGTACACTGTGCTAAATATAATGTATGTATATATATATATACCCAAGACTTCAGCTCGGCCTGCTCTTACATTTGTTTCATTCCTCTTATGGTCTTCTGGTGTTTGCATTTGCTTATCACGCCAGTTTCACAATAATGCACTTGCACTTTAGCGGAAGTTGAGTTGATGTCAAATGAAAAGCATAACATGTTGTTTTTGTTGCAGTATGGTTCTTATTCGTGGTTATAAATAGCTGGACGCTGATTGTAAGAAAATTAACCATTGCAACAAGAAATTCAGAAAAGAAGTTTAGTATGTTCACATAATTCCATTCGTATAGAATTAAAAACAAAAACGGCAAAATGTATAAATTTCTTTTAATATTGACATTTGTGTGTTGCATTTATTGTCGCCTAAGAGATTCATCTGTATTCGAATGTTCGAAGCACAATGATGACGAATATATTCTTCGAGGAGAAAGTATTTATTATATTTATATTATATTATATTATTCAATATTTCAAAAAACTAAAACTAAAAATGTGTAGTAATTTCATTGAGCCAAGTTCAACGGAAGTATTAAAGTTATTGGGTAGTTACTCTGTGGACAGTTTCGAATTTTATGACGTCAATGAACAAAAACATAAAACTGAAATCGATGTGAATGTTGTGAAAGGTGCTAGATGCTTACAAATTAATTTAAACAAATTTATAAAGAGAACACATGCATTAACAACCGAAAACGCATTCAAAAATTATCAAAATATTAAAGAACTAAAAATTTACTCAAATAGACGTACAAGTGTGCCTTATATCGTTTTAACCAACATGAACCAGCTGACAAAACTAATGTGGGAAAACGAAGAACTATTTAATGATATCACGAAAATGGAGGCAACAATAGGTTATTTTAAACCAATATGTACGGAATTTCCATTGAACGATTACAATAGGAGTATACTAAAAGAAATGCGCCTATTGAGAACGTTTGGACATTGCATTGAAGAAGATTTTTTTAAAGACGCTGCAAATTTAGAGTTCATAGAGATCCGCGAGAATATTTTTGTAAAAAAATTGCCAAACAAACTATTTGAAAATCAAATAAATTTGAAAAAACTAATATTGAGTAGTAACAGCTTGTGGGAATTTAATGGCCAACTATTTGAGAAATTGGCCAAGTTAGAATATTTGGACATTTCAGATAATAGTATGAAAAAAATCGACTGGTAAGATATGATTTTGACTTGAAGTTACTGAAACAACTTCTCAATTTGTTTTGTTTCTTTTTGTGTTGGTCATGGCCGCTTTTGCCAAACTTGCAAATACTTAGTATAAAGCAAACGTTGGCTGTTAACATAAAACTTCAATTGAACTCCAGCAATTTTCAATTAATTGAATGTTATGATTGCCACGATGCAGAATTTGAGGGGCTTATCTGTTCATCTGACAATTATTGTGATATTGTACATGATCACAATCACAAAACATGTCCCATTGGCTGTTTATGTTACTTGATGAGAAAAACATATATCTTCATAATTGATTGCGCAAATAAAAACTTTACGGAGATTCCTGAATTGCCAATCCCAAGCATTGGTAACGTTACTCTATACTTTGAAAACAATAATATTAAAATGTTGCCCAACAATTCACTTTATGGTTACTCAAACGTTAAAAGGCTCTTTGCAGGCGGCAACCGTTTAACTTCTATCAAATCGTCACAATTCCCCAACAAACTCGAGTTATTTAATATGACTGGGAATTTGCTCACAAAAATCGATGATGAGGTTGTCAATTTTGTGGAAAAGCGTAATGGGTCTTTAAAACTGTCACTCGCAAATAATCCATGGAAATGCAATTGTGAATTGATTCCTCTTATTGAATTTATAAAAAGATTAGGAAATAAAATTGGAGATCGCTTAAAATTGCGTTGCAATGATGCTCGCCTTAATAAAACGCTAAACGAGCTTGATAAAATTGATATTTGTACTTCATATTCCACTTTAATAATTATATTAACCTTAGCATTCGTCATGTTTTTCTTAATTGTCATGGTAATATATCTCTGCAAGCGACAATTAATTAATTTGTGGCTTTACGAGCATAATTGTTTTCTGCCGTGCATAACTGAAGCACAACTAGATCGCAATATGATCTATGACGCCTTCATTTCTTACTCAAGCCTCGATATGGACATCTTAAAACAATTTGTTGAGCATTTAGAACAATGTGAAAATCCGTTTAGGCTATGCTTGCACGACCGCGATTGGCTCATAGGCGATTGCATTCCCGAGCGTATCTCTCAGACAGTTGAGCAATCGAAAAGAATCATTATCATTTTATCCGAAAACTTTACTCGTTCGACATGGGGTAAGATGGAGTTTAGGTTAGCCATTCAAGCCTCCCTGCGAGAAAAGCGTAAGCGATTGATTGTTGTACTTTACAATGAGCCGACCAACTTAGAGAACCTAGATAGTGAATTGAGGGCTTATCTTAATATTAATACTTACATCAGGTGGGATGACCCCAACTTTTGGCGCAAGTTTGCACTACGCAATGCCCCACAGACAACCACGGGTGCGCGGCACTCGGCGTGTAGAGCAAAATAATGAAATCGAATATAGAATGGTCAATCAACAAAATGATGTATAAAATAGAAAAGCACTTATAATTTTACAAAGTTTCGAATTAATTACCTTAAAAAATTTTGTTAACTATATCAATAAAATTTGTAGAAGTAATTTTGATTGCTAGATGTTTTTTAAATTAAACAAAAACCAGTAAGGGAGCTATTTTCCGCTATGCCGAAACTTATATACTCTTGCAAACGTTTTCACAATTATTCTTATTAGGAAATCCTTTTATAATTTTCCAATAAGAATTATATACGTAGCCACGCCCATTTTCTTATTTGTCTTAAAGATGTAGTCAAACTTCACTACATTTTTCAATCTTGTATCTCGTCTGTTTACAAAGAAGTCTCATTTTAAGTTTTTAGTTGTATGGGCGGTACCACGCCCTTATGTCCGATTTTTATAAAATTCTGGATTTGAGTCAGGCATTAACAAAAACACGTAATAGCAAAGTTTGGTTTGCTTATATTCAAGAACAAAAAACTTTTTCTAACAAAAACTGTATTTTTAACCGATCGTTCCTATAGGAGCTATATGCTATAGTAGCCCGATCTTGACCATTTTTGCACGGTATCTTTGTTGATGTCAAAAAAGATTTTGTGCAAAATTTTGAGTCGATAACTCCAAAAACACGCGGTTTTTTAAGCAAAAACCTCATTTTTGAACGATCGTTCCTATGGGAGCTGTATGCTATAATCATCCGATCAAACTGAATTTTACATACCAAATACCTGCAAAGAGAAGAAAATTTTCTGCATTTAAATTTTTTTGCTAACTATAAAACTCTGGCCGGAAATCGCATTGAAACAGACAGATAGACGGACAGACGGACATCGTTATTTGAACTCGTCTCGTCGTGCTGATCAAAAATATATATACTTTATATAGTCGGAGATGTCTCCTTCACTGCGTTGCAAACTTCATGACAAAGTTAATATACTCTTTTTGCAAGAGTATAAAAAATTGGCTTTTTGATGAACGTTTATTCATTCAAATTACTCATGTATGTTTGTTTGATATTTTTCAGTGCTGGAGCTATTTAATTTTTTCGACATTTTGATGACTTAACACTCGAGATTCATGATTTGTTTGTAAACTTCTTGATCTTTTGGAGTTGGCATATGTAACCGGAAGGGGACATGGGGTAAACAATCAGTCAAACTGGATCTGGTGCGGAATAAGCCATATTGTACTAATAAGTATTTCAAGTAAATTTGTCTAATGGCTTATAAAACTCATTGTTTCGATGGATGGCAAGAGAGATGACGTGGAGATGGGCGGGACGGACCGTTCGATAAACAGAAATGATTTAACATTTTTTTCTCGTATAAAACATATTTTTTAGTCTTTAGAGATTCGCGAAAATCAATTAAATTTAAGTTCAGCCCTCTATTTCTTAAATGAAGTTCATTATCACTTTTTCTATGCAAATTTTTTTCAACGCTTTGCTTATTTCAAATACTTTAACTTAGTGTTATTTTATTTTTTACAATTTCAATGAACCGAACTTTTATTTGCCGACTTATCAACAAGCAAGCTGTTGTTATTGTTGTTCGTTTTACTCTTTGGCTTATCGACAAGCGTTTACGTCACATGGCAGTTGTCAAAATAAAAGCAAAGGGGAAGACGAAAATAATATACCCTTTACAATTTGTCTTACTGTCAATTGAGCCGCACTAACGGCCAACACAACAAGAGAAAAATTTAAGCATTGATAAATAACAATTCATCATCCAAAATGTTATTCGAAAATGGGTAACAATGCAGAAGTTACGAGATGTGTCTTTAATTGGCAACGGAAAAGTGCAAATCTTTTTGCTATTTTTATTTTCAATTGTTTACATGTCTCAATCGCTTTTGTCGTTTGAACAGCAACGTTTTAAATAAGGGAGCGTAATTGTAAGAAACAATCAAACTTACCACATGAGTCCTTGGCTTTAAATCTTACTCACAATCAGAAAAAGAAGGCAACAATTTTATTTTATTTTGTGTAAAACGTGCTTGATTTCATGGCAGAGACGAAAGAGTAACTACAATTTTCACATTTTGGGCGTTGCGATTGCGATAAGGCGATTTTTGAAAAAATATGTTTATTTATAAGTTTTTTCTCTTGTTTAATCAGTGAGAAACATTGTTTTTGTGCAACTCTAAGCATTTATTTAGTTATGTTTGAGCGCGAATTCATGGAGTGAAACAAATTATGAACCTTAATAACACAAAAAAGAGATTCAGTTCGTTGGGATAATTCTATACGAATGGAACTATAAGATTAAGAAAAAAACAGTTGCAAAAATGAAAATATTTTTTCTTATATTGACAATAGTTTGTTGTGTTGTTCAATGTAGTAACACAATAAATGACGATGAGTATTTTTGTTTTTACTCCGATCATGATCACATTATTACTCAGAGATATTATGGTGAAGACTGCTCAAAAGCAACAGACTTAAAACTTAACTGTAACAATTCATTAATCAACACTCAAGAATATATATATGTGAAAAGCTGTAATAATATTAGTGAACTAACGGGAAGAGAAATATTAAAATTTCTAAACCTCGAAAAAACAGAACAAATTAAATTTCATGGCGGCCGAGGTTTGTCAAGTAAATTAGAATACGATGTGAGCATTGAAAACGGCACGCAATCTTTGGAAATATATTTTGATAGCGAAATAGTAAATGAAATCATCTTTGAAAATTATCAAAATCTCAGTGAATTAAAGGTTCACTCAGAAAACCTAACAAGAGTGCCAAATAATCTTTTTCTGAACTTGAAACAATTGAAGAAACTCACATGGGATAGTGGAAGTAACATTGTTTTTAAACGCGATGCAATCAAAGATTTACCTAAATTGGAAAGTGTTACAATTTTTGGTTTTAAACCACATGAGGGATGTCAAGAATTTCCATTGAAGTTTCACAATATGAGTTTGCTTAAAGAAGTGCACCTATTTTGGATAATTGGTAATTGCATTGCGGACGATTTGTTCAAAGGCGCACAAAATCTGGAGACTATTGAGATTCGCTGTAATGAATTTGAATGGTTGCCAAGTCCTTTATTCGAAGATCAACTAAGTTTAAAGTATCTTGATTTGAGTTACAACAATCTAGAGGAAGTTCAAAGTGAAATCTTTGCCAATTTAATAAAGTTGGAGTTTTTGGATCTATCCTCTAATTCAATTCGACAAATCGACTGGTAAGTTTTCAACTTGAATCAACTTGAATAAGATGAAAAATTTCTTGCGTTTCATTTCTTTGATTTTTAAATTTTTATTTTATGGTTTCTGTAGGTCATGGCCAGTTTTGCCACTTTTAAAAACGCTTCAACTAAATAAAAATTCGTATAGAAGTATAACAATTTACGCCCACCTGAACTCTAGCAATTTTCAAATAATTGAATGTGAATCCTGCAATCGTGCAGACACTGAGGCACTTATCTGTGCATCCGAAGACCGTTGTGATTTCTTACATGACAAAAATCGCAAAAAATGTCCCTCTGCCTGTGACTGTTACATGATAAGAAATACGTTTGAGTTCATCATTGATTGCACGAGTAAAAACTTGACGGAGGTTCCTGAATTGCCGATGCCAAATATCGGTGACGTTACTCTTCACATCGGAAACAATAATATTAAAATGTTGCCCAACAGTTCACTTTATGGTTATTCAAATGTTGTAAGGCTCTTTGCAGGCGGCAACCGTTTAACTTCTCTCAAATTGTCACAATTACCAAACAAAATCGAGTATTTTAATGTGAGTGAGAATCATTTGAAAATAGTCGATGATGAGGTTCTTAACTTTGTAGAGCAACACAAGGAAGTTTTAAAACTGTCACTTAGAAATAATCCTTGGAAATGCGATTGTGAGTCAGTTCCATTTTTTGAATTTCTTAAGAGGTCAGACATAAAAATTGAAGATCGCTCAGAATTGCATTGCAGTGATGCTCGTTTTAATAAAACGCTGAATGAGCTTGAAACAATTCATATTTGTCCGTCTTATACAATATTAATAGTCTCCGTAACCTTTTCATGCATCATGTTCTTCCTACTTGTCACGTTAATATATATGTGCAAGCGACAATCCATTAATTTGTGGCTCTATGAGCATAATTGTTGCCTGCCTTGTATAACTGAGGCACAACTAGATCGCAATATGATCTATGACGCCTTCATTTCTTACTCAAGCCTCGATATGGACATTTTAAAACAATTTGTTGAACATTTGGAAGATTGTGAGAATCCTTTCAGACTTTGTCTCCATGACCGCGATTGGCTCATAGGCGATTGCATTCCCGAGCGTATCTCTCAGACAGTTGAGCAATCGAAAAGAATCATTATCATTTTATCTGAAAACTTTACTCGTTCGACATGGGGTAAGATGGAGTTTAGGTTAGCCATTCAAGCCTCCCTGCGAGAAAAGCGTAAGCGATTGATTGTTGTACTTTACAATGAGCCGACCAACTTAGAGAACCTAGATAGTGAGTTGAGGGCTTACCTTAATATAAATACGTATATAAGATGGGATGACCCCAACTTTTGGCGTAAGTTGCACTACGCAATGCCCCACAGACAACCACGGGTGCGCGGCACTCAGCGTGAAGAGCAAAATAATGAAATAGAAATGGAATATAGAATGGTCAATGAACCAAACCCGACTTGTTAAATTCAATTGGCAGTTGATAAGAGGAACACAAATAATTACACTTATTTTTAACAAGTTTTTCAGAAAATTTATGTAAATTTTTATACTCTTATAAAAGTATTATAGTTTTGTCACGAAGTTTGTAACACCCAGAAGGAGGCGTGGCCGACTATACAAAGTATATACACATATTCTTGATCAAGATGACAAGACTTGTTGAGAAAGCCATGTCCATCTATTTAAATTAATGTTTTGCCATTAAATTTGTATCCATAGTATATTATTTGTTTATAAAATAGCAACAAAAAAATGTAATTCTTTTGGTAATAGAAATGCCTCCTAATCGACTTATCAACATATTCATTATATATTACAATTAATTTTGTTTCAAAGTTTTCTTTTGTTTTTTTTTGTAACAATAAACAATTTGAATTTACTATATATTTTTTTTGTTTGATAATAAATTTTTAATAAACGTTTGTTTTTTCAGAGTACATTACCCTTATCTACCTTCAAAAATAACAAACAATACAAAAACAAAAAACCTTATCAAATTTAAATGTGAGCTTCGTAGTGAACGCTGAAGCCGTCCGCAGTTGCACACACCCACTTATAAACAACACGATTCAGACCCGAGCTGTTGAGCATTTGTTGTTGCTGCACGTGTTTGACCTTGTGATTCAACTCTTAGTTGTGACGCAAAAATAAAATCTAATTCATATCACACTAACACTTAAACTTATCTTAATTTTGTAGCAATTTTACATCAGTTATGGTCTGCAAGCTTTTCAAGCACATAGTACATAAAACACGACTGAGATTTTACCACGAACAGCGAATTCAAAGCGTCAGCAAAAATATCAATAAAATTTTGTATTTCAGGTTATGTCAATATTTTCAATAATAAACGTTGAATGCATGAATGCACCTTAACAATATTTATGGAAATTTATTAACTAAATAAACAAACAAACTCAGCACGGGTGTGCTCATATATTGTATATACATATATATATGTCTGTGTGTGCTTATGGCATATGTTGAACGAGCAATTAAAAAAATCAAAGTTTTTATATGCAAAATGGCATTTAATATTTACCATTTTATGGAAATATGCTGTCTAAAACACAAATTTAAAAAAAATCACAAATACTTTGCGTTATTGTTGTTGTTGTTTGATTTTTTTTTTTTATTTTTTATGTGCGATAAACTAAAAGTTGCAATAAAAATAATATTTTCAACTTAACTCATGAAGCAAATTGACAAAAACGAAGCTAAAAAAAAAATTTTTTCACTTGTGTTGGTTGCCTAATTGAACTGAACTGTAAAATTAATTTTGCTTACTATGCAATCAATATTTACATTTTTTGTACATTTGATGTTGTTTTGTTTTTGTTTTGTTTTTATCTATAAACCATTAAAAAAAGATGATAGAAAAACTTAACGTTTTTGTCAACAAAATGGCGTGCATTTGATTTAGTCTAGCAATTTGAAAAATTACACTTCAAATCGAAATAAATTGAAAGCGATTAAAAAATTGACACTAATTTGAGTTATTGCAAACAATAAATACGGATTCAGATAAAAGTGACAAACGCGTGCAAAGCAACAACAACAACAATGACAACAACGACATAAATGAAGTCAATGTTAATTGCTGATAAGCAAAAGCGAAATTAATTTTCGACTTTATGGCAAAGCTTAATCAATGACAGGACCACCAATGCGCTCACACTGTCCGCCTGTCACTCAGTCAGTCTAAGCGTCATTCGGATTCAATAAATTATGAAAAATGCCGGTGAGAGCGAAAATTTTCACCATTTTTGTTGCTTTGTTTTTTGTTTTTTTTTTTTATTTATATTTTTATTACAAAAACCTCGTATATCGGACAAGAAAAAAGCGCAAATTTGAGATTTATAAGAAGAAAAAGCAGACAAAGAGAAAGCTTAAACAGAAGCGAAAGCGGCAAAAGCAAGGAAAGTTTTACGAAATTCGTGCTAAGAACGAAACAGCGAAGAGGCACAAAGGGTAGGAAAAACTCGATGGTGCGACAAAGACAGAACTTGGCGACAATAAATGCTCAAAGTGCAACTTTCCAAATGCGAATCGAATTTATTTTATTTTTATTTTTGTTCGTAATGTCGCAGTCTTTGACCATGCCTACAACAGCGCAACGCCCACTGGTGCGGTCGGTGAGTCAAGTTTACGTCTCTTAGCTATAATCGCAGTCGACGTTGACGTTCTCAGCCGCCATCAATTGTGCTCGCGAAAGGCGAAACTTTTCGCGCTTAGTTTGCCTGCTAAGAGCACAGAAAGTGCTCACGCTTTTCTTAACTTCCTTTCAAGCAATTTTGTGTTATTGTTTCTTTATTTGTCGCAAGCGTTTTTCTTTTGTGTCTGTGTGTGTGTATGTGTGTGTGTTCTCGTTGCTATTTTATTATTTTCTTATCGCTTTTCATTCCGTGCTGCGCTTTTCCAGTTGACGTATTTGCGACCGCTTTGTGCACACCAATGAGAAGCTATCGTTTTGGCCCAAAAAATGCCGTTAAACACAGGAGAAAAACCGTTAATAAATTGCAGGAAAAGTTGGAAAAATGTGTGTTTCTGTCATTTTCGTTCGTTCTCAGAACAATTGAAGATAAAATGAAATTTGTCCTTTTGAAGTTTTGCATTTACTTTAAAAAATATTTACATAAAATAAATAGTTGGAAAACTCGTACGTTACATAACATCATACGTCACATATGACAGTCTAGCATTCGCAGAAGTTCAACAGTAAGTCCATGACCATGAAATATTGTCGTATGTTGCATGTAGTCATATGTAACAAAGAGCAATACATTATTAAATGCATTTGTATGATATACAGTATAAAGGAAAAACAACAAATTTTGACAGGTTCATCAGCTTGGTACCTTTAATGCCACAGAAATTAAAACAAATACACATGTCAAATTTGTTTTCATACATGTACATGATTTAACATTATTTTTACTTTGAAAATTATTATTAGCAAAATTATTGTGTTATCATAAAAAAATATATATCATGCTCTATATAATTTTATTTGTGTCTACAAGCATGAAATAAGTTAAAATTGAAAGCAAACGGAAACCAACATGAAATAAATTTGTCAGCCAAGAAAATAAATAAATGAAAGCGCCAAAAATGGCAAGAAAAATAACGGAAATGCGCAATTCGAGCTTGAGGTCAAAGTTTAAAACCGCACATGAATTCTCAAGTATGCAGACAGGCAGACACACATACACATACAAGCACGTGCTTTCTTACAGACACACACACGCAGTGAACAAACAACGTCATATTTTATCAAAAACAATATTAAATAAATCTTAAATCTGAATTTGGCCTTTGGTTTTAAAGTCTGTTTTATACTTTTGGGAGATTATTTTGACTTTCTCGTGAAGATTGCAACGCACAGAAGGAGGTAACTTCAACTATATGTAATATTCTTGATTTGGCATATCCAAACAGACCGTTGGGTCTGTTCTTCTTCTTCTTCTTTTTATAGCTATAACATACAGCTGCCATAGGAAGGGTCGTTCAGGAATGAAGTTTTTGCTTGAGAAGTGTTTTGCTTTAAGATCTTTTAACTGGTTTATTTGAACATATGTGCATATGGAGTTAAGAGAGGTAAAGATCGAGCGACTAAAATATATGTGGTAATGCAATGTTCGATAGAAATGAGTTCTTAGTTGGCAAACTTTTATTGTTCGTTAATATAAACAGAAAAATTTTAAGTTCCATTATAAGAATTGGGCAAAAGGGTGTGCCACCGATCATATAAGAATGCATAGTAAAACCTTTGATATCTCTTATTAGAAAAATTATCTATTATTATACTTTGAACAGTTCTTGCAATTATATATAAATCACGGCCAAGTGTTATATGACGAAAGTCACAAATTCTCTTTGCAAAAAATCATTAAAAATTTTCAAACTGTTGTCAATTCAATTGAAAGATATGAAAAATATGCAAAAAAAAAGGAAACAAAAAAGATTTGGCAGTCGCGTCAAATGTCAAATTTCACAAATCGTCTGCAGTTTACCAAATCTCTAAACAATATTTTCAGACAGAAATAAATAAAAAAGAAACATAAAAATAAACAAAATCAAAGGAAAGAAAAAAAAAAAAAAGGGGAAGAGATGCACGTTCTGTGCAATTTTCGCGTTTATGGAGCAAGTGTAAAAACCGCAAAGCACATTCATCAAATCCGCCAAGTCATTCATCATGGGTTATATATTTGACATTGTCAGTGATGGATAAATACTACAAAAAACAGCATGCATACAATCGCACGGCCTGCCAGACACACACACACACACACACACACACCATTCATACGCATGCATGATGATGATGCCAAAAGCGTTGCCAATAGCAAAAACAACAACAAGAATAACTGCAAAGTAAGAGGCATGAATGTTGTTTACGCATTGCCAACGAAACCGAACCTCAAATCAACTCAACCAAAGTAAAGCAAAATAGAAAAGAAGAGAGCACAGGCGGAGAACTTCTCGTTTTGACGTGTAAATATTAGCATTCAATGCGTTTCATATGCCTGTGTAGAGACATACACATGTATGTGTGTTTAGTATTCGTTGTTTTTATTTTTTTTTTTGTTTTTTCATAGTTGTCGACAACGTTTTTGGCAGCAAACATTTTTATAGCACCAAATCCTCAAATCCTGCACTGACATACTGTCAGTTGGTTTGGACGGACACAGGTGCTAGAAATCTGTTATCGAACTCAACAAGATTCTGTTTGTCTGAGATGAATGAGACTGTCGCTCTGTCTCCTTAACTGTCAGTTGGTCGTTTTCTGTTGTGGTCACAAACACACACACCCACACACACACACACATGTATAATGCCATTAGATTGAGTATGAGCATGAGATATTTGTTAATAGTTGCTAAAAGATAAAATTATGCGATTAAAAGATTTATTTATCTTTGAGGCAAAAATATTTAAATGCTTTAAGTAAGTTGACCTTCATTTTTGTGTTTGAATTTAATTTCTTCATGCATTTCACACAAATATTTTGATTTGGGCACTTTTCCAGTTGAGTTGCAAGCCGTTTCATTATGACAACCATGAACTCGTTTGAACATGTTTTGTTGCCTTTCAGCATTGTAAATGCACAAATTGAACTGTCAGTCTTACTTAAGATTTTAATTAACGAAAATATGCCTCATTACAACTAAAAACAAGCAATCATTAAACAAAAATTTAGGTCGTCCTAAGGCATATACAGTGAAAACACTGTAGAGCGAACCATTATGGTTTCAGATCTGTTGGCCATGCGCGATCGACACGACTTTTATACCAAAAACAAGATTTCCGTTTATAAGAAGCGTTGGGAGCTATCACTGTACAAATACATGTATATTTGTAACTTATAAAATGCAACGAAAATAAATAAATAAATACAAAAAAAAAAGAGAACATGTTGCAAATTGTTAGCGTTAATTGCAATATGGCAAATATCAAATACAATGCGAGCACATAAATGAGCAAACAAATTTTCGTAATGAACATTTTGCAGCATTAAATTTTTATTTTTAACATTATCCTTGAAATAAATATTTTTAATACAAAGTGTACACACACACACACACTCATGTACAGTTGCCTGTGCGTTGGCACATGTATGTATGAATATCCTTCAGAAGTTTTCCATAAACGAGTATTTCTTTATTTTTGTAGTTGCTTTTTTTAATGTTTTGTTTCGTTTTAGTTGTTGTTGTTGTTTTTGTCATTTTTTTTTGAGAGAGTGTATATGAATATCCTTTCAATTGCTTTGCTGTGGTGGCATACAAAGCTGGCAATGGCAGCAGCGCTTGTTGGACAAAGCGGGTCTCGGGTCGACGCTGCAGTTGCATTTGCTTGGCGGTTGCTTGTTTGGTTGTTGCCTGTCAGCGGCAGTTGTTGTTGCAAATGTGCATAAACAATTTTTTTTTCTTTACTACCACTGCCTTCTACACATTTTTGAATACGCGTCTAAATATGCTAACAACAGCGCACAGAATAGAAGCAATGACGCTGGCAGCAAACTGCAGCCTACACCGACACCAACACCAACACCGACACCTTCAATGCGACGCACATATGAAAACCGCATTTTTGTGTATATATGTATGTATGTGTGTGTGCGTAGCCTCTTCTTGTTGCCTTTGCATTGAAATTGAAGCTGTAAATTCAAATGGCATCTTTTGTTGTTGCATGCCAACACATACATGCACATCCTGCTGCCAGTAACAGGCAGTGAGACAGTATGTCAGTCAAGTCTTCTTACGTGCACACACACACACACACATACACACATGTGGCCACATTTGAGGCAACGTCTTTGCTGCACATTTGTTTTTAGTTTAAATTAAAATGTTTACACAACTGAATGCTGAATGTATGGAATAGAATATGCTCACACATTTAGCTGCCTTGCAATATACAACTGCCTCAGCACGAGTACCAACAACAACAACAACAACAACAACATGTCCTTCGACAACTTTTAACGCTACTGCGTACCTTCCTTTCATACCCCACAACTAACGCCAACTCATAACCAAGCGACGTCATTTTCATTTCGTCACCATTTCCTTTGCCAGAATCATGTCATGTTGATTTTTCATTTGTATGCTGCAAATGTCGTTAGGCATTTGCATTTCAACTTAAAATGAGTTATAAAAATCTCACATGCTTTTATTTTTTCTCCACTTTGGCATTCATGTCTTTCACACGCATTCACTCAACACATGGGCCAACATTTCGTATGCGTGGTGTCGTTCTTAGCGCTATTAACGTTGCGTATACGCCGTGTATGTGCGTGTATGTGCGTGTATGTCTTTTATCTATTTCAAGGTAAGAATTTTCGTTGCTTTTGCTGTACTACGCCGGTAAGATAAACAACATTCATCCATTACCGCAACATTTTGCACTCAGTTACTTTTGCGTAATCTGAAGCGAATCTCGGCGCCAGAAGTCAAATCTCTGCCAACAGCCACAGCTTAACATTGCTTTTAATCTGCCATTTGGCGCTTCTTACCACAAACTGTGATTTTTATTTTGTTTTTTTCTTTTTTTTTTGTTGTACACTCCTTCAAATCGCTCACTTCCGCTTGAGGAGACGCGTAGGTGTGGCAATGAAAATAACATTATTGCAACTTCTTCACAGTTTTGCTGGCTAAAGTGCAACTGAATATTTTACCAACTTGACAGGCACTTCTTTACTGCCTGCAACGCCTTTTGCCTTCGCTGTCTTAACGCTTAACTTTGACTGCAACTTCGTTTTGAGTTGTGTGTAAAACCTGTTAAAATACCTAAAGGCGGCAAAGCTTTCCGTTCGTTTGTGCGTGCAAGCCGGAAGTACTTTTGTGCACACAATTGACATTTCCGTTAAATAAATAAATAAATAATTTTCAATGCTCAAAGGTTTTGCGTTAATTGTCAGCTTGTCGTCTTGTGGCTATGAAGTGAGCGTAAACAGTCGTTGGGCAATAACAAGACAGCAAACAAATAAACCATGTGATGATTTGTGTTGGCAAGTAGGCAAGGCAGTAGCTTAAGACTCTTATTTATTGTTAAGCAAGTATTTCCTTCAAGCGAAAGAGCAACATTGATTAAAGTGAATGGACAACGTGAAAAATCAATTAATTAAACATATAATAAATCAACTTACATGCGAAATTCAGTTTCTGGAAGATTATATCTGCATAAATATAGATAAAGAAAAAATTAAATAATTTTAATAAGAAACTGCCTAGATGTGAGTTAAGGAAGCATTGGATGTCTTTATAGACGCAGTAGTAGCACCCAAATCGGCATTTTGATGAAAAAGTTGAATGTGCAGTGTAATTGCTTGTAACATAAGAGTAATCAATACACAAAACCACATATTACTGGATAAATTGCCAATGCAATGGTCTATGTTAAAAAAGGTGCTGCAATAACATACGGCATTTTAATAATGAATTCATGTGAAAGTTAGTATTTCACATTTTTATTGACAATAAATTAAAATTCTCTTAAGTTTTTTAAGCAAGTTGGCGATTTAATTAATTTAGAGATGCTCGGGGTCTATGAAAGTTGTTCAAAATCTGCCATGGCATTTTTATTGACTCATGACAGTTCCGCATTCGTGTGTGTGTGTGCGTGTGTTGTGTATGTTCTACTTTTATATTATTAATTACAATTGTCACATTTTGTTTATGTTTGTTCGAAATCTGAGACGCTGTGAAAGCAAATGCCATGACCGGCGACAAATAAAATTACATGAACTGCCGACTGTTCATAAATTAATTTCCTAATGTACCAATAAATGACAGCAGGCAAACATAAACAATATTCTCAACATATAATGACATTTATTATAATTTAACAGCCTCAACAAACAGAAATTCATATGTTCGCATACATAAACAAAAAGGCCAAAAAAAAAAGTAGAAAAATCCTTACACAATTTTAGTATTTAATGCACTGTAAAAAAATTCGGCATGTGTAATAAATTTCAGCTGCTCAAACTTTTTTCGTTCAGTGTATAAATGTCGCGTTGTTGCTATAATACATTGGCAAATAGAATAGAATATACAAGCAATTTGAGCCAACAAAAACAAAACTGCAATTTGATCTTGAGCAAACATTTTGACCAAGCCATGGTTCACACATATACACACACATTCATCTATGTATATGTATAAGCCATGAGCTCGCAAAGAGACTATTATCCTTTGACCGCTGTTATGCCATTATGCTGCTAACCTTAACCATAAAATGGATAAATAGCCAGAGTTGACACAAGCGTACCAGCGAGCGATTGAATGACCCACGCAGCGGGCGTATGCCAAAGGCAGACAGGCGAGCGCTTGCGGCAGCTGGTCACTGGACGCTTGTAAGCAAGCATATCGCCACACTGGAGTCCAATCAATTTATCACTCGAAAAGCGACATGGCACGCCACGGCACTATGGCACTATGGCATCATGGCATGCCCTGCTTGCCATCGCTTTGTCAACTCTCAACTCTCTTCCACACACTTCTTCTATATTTTGTTTCATTTCTGTTTCATACTGTTCAATACCATTTGCTTTTTGGTCTAGTCTGTGTTCTGGTCTGCTTTGGTCACTTGTTGTTGGCGTTGTATTGCCTCGCCTTGTCACGGCCATGGCTAAGCATACTGGCACTCTGCTCTTGGCTTGTTCATGTGGTTGGAGAAAATTATTTCGCCACCATTAGAACATTTATAAACAAAAGGATATTAGTGGCCAAGCGCTTGTTTGCCTAAATATGATGACTACGTCGAAGGCGTCGTTCAACAAGAGCAACAGCAGCAACAACAATCATGTTCGAGCAGTTTCTGTTGCCGTTGCAGGCCTCTGCGTCCGAGCGAAAAGGTATTAGGGCGCATGTTATGAGGCTCATTGAATGTGTCGCCAAGAAGATTTAATGGTGCATGCAAAGGTGAAATACGTTTACATACATTGACCATTTTTATGCTCCCTTTGTTTTGTTTTTGTTTTCTGTTTGCCATATTTTGTTTTTCTTGCTGACTTGAAGCCTTTTTTTTTTCATTTCATAAACGCTAATATTTCTTTGTACACAATATTTAACACAAATAATGTCGCCGGTTTGGCATAATAAATCATATTGCACATAGAATGCTTTCATTGATATTGAGTTATATTGTATTATAACGCCATAGATTTATGCGTACGAGCATAAAGCAGACTCAGCTTCGATTTTGACATGTATATGTGCTCAATAAATGCGAAGTTTGCGTTGGATTATTGACTTTTCTGATATAAATAAATATGTTGTAACCTTAATCAAAGATGTGTGCTTACTTGAAATAGTTCGATGCGAAAAGTTTTGCTTTACTACTTTTTATTTTTGCTTTTGTTCAACAAAGTTTTCTTTATAATTGTGCCATTGAGAAGTTTTGTTTTGATTTTGCTCGAACTTTGAACACGTTTTCCGAACTGAATTAGTTTAATTCACTTTCGCCATTGATAATGTTGTCCACGTGATAAGCTCAATCAAGCTGTAACTCGAATATTGAAAAGCAAGTTATTACTTTTATAAGCCTTGGCTTTGTTTGATTTGAGTGATCAGCAAACTTAACAAAATCTTATCTTAGGTTTTTTTTAATAAAAAAATTATAAAAATAAGCAAAGCAAAAAAAGAAAAGAAAAGGAAGAAAAAGTGTCATCATTGCTTACCATAAATTTTTTTGAGCATATTACTCAACATTTGTCTTTCACATAAGTTTTCATGCATTGAATTTGCATTACATCTGCGATTTGTCGTTTCAAGCGACTCATCAACGTTGCAATCAACCTCCACCAAGTGTTGAGTTCATCGTTTTCGCAGAGCTTCATGTTCATGTTCAATGTTGACACACCACAAATATACTAATCGCTCAACTAATTCTTAATCCAATAAGCATTAAAAACACTAAAAATGTTTAAACAAAACATAACACAGAATAGAAAAATTCTTATTTGTTTTTATTCAGTAGCACGCTTTCATTTTATGATTTTCTACCTCATTTAAGTATTTCTTTTTAATAAAATTTTAAGCATAAAATAACTCTGCTTCATTTGCTTCTAACCATAAAAGTCACTCAAGTGCTGATAAGTTAACAACAACGCTTTGAGAACATACCTCAAGTGTTGTGGAAAAAAACGTCTGCACTTAAGACCGTGAACAATAAAACTAACCGGCGCCAAACAGGAAACACTGCCCTTGCGTCATTTCATGCCTTCGCCGAATTTAAACAATAACAAATTTCGCAAAATTCGTCGCAATAAATAAAATTTCGTACGCCCTTTTGTGATTTTGATAAATTTGCCATCAAGTAAAGAAAAACAGAAATCACACACTAAAAAAAAAAAAAAAAAAAAATAGAAAGGTCATGTTTGGACGCCCTGCTGCGCATGTTTAATGGAAATAATTTTGATGGGCCAACGCACGCCCTTATTTATTTAAAGAGCGTGCCACTTTATATTTCAACTAATACGCTCAACAGTTTATTTTGTTGTTTTTTTTTTTTTGCGTTTGTCATTTGCTTCATGTGCCATGCGCCACGCGGGTGTTGAACGATTATGCAAATGTATATTTGCACTTGGATTTATGCATACATTTTTGTGGAAGGTCACTTAACCTTTGGCTAATCAGTTGGCATGTGAGCGAGAAATACACATTTTTCCTGTTACTAAATGAAATAAATGCTTTTAAGCATATTTCATACATAAAACATAAATATATATAATTTTTTCTGTCGGCATTTTGCATGCCAATCAAACACGCTCAAAGTCTGTGAAAGCACTTAAGTTGCTTAAAATCACGACTTTAATAGAAAATTCCTTCTAATAAAAAAAACAAGCGTTGCAAAATTATTCAAATAAAATTGAAAGCAAAAAAAATACACAAAAAAGACTAAACAAATTCAAAGCGCGTATAAAAACAACAGAAGAACAAAAACGAAAAAGAAGAAAATACGTAAGAAAAGCGAAAATGTAACATGAAATGGAAAATCTTACAGGGAACAGGATTTGAGAAAGCATGCAGAGCTTTGCATTTATATTAGACTGCTCTGCATTACGGAAGCGGATGGAATTAAATTTGGTGAGTTTGCAGCGAAACGTTGGTGTTCTTCACTGTAAGTCAGTCTTAAATGAGATTCAAGTGATTTGTTAATAAAAATTCATTAAATTTTATATGAAAACATGAAACGAAAAACATGCATTGAATATATAAATTTTATTGCATACTTACAGGCGACGCGTTTTTTTATAAATTTTATTAATAAGCTTGTATTAATCGAAATTCAATTGAATTTGTTTGAATACATGTCTGTGCCAATTAAATTACTTGAAAGGCTTGAGCCATGAACAAACACAAGATCAGCAAGCATTTTGCTACAAAGTAAAGTGAAATTCAAGTTTAATGCAAAGAAGCGCAAATAAAAATTGTAAAGACTTTTTTTTGCTAAAACTTTTTATTTTTTATGTATTTTTTGCTTTCGTTGCACTTTTGGAGTTTACAAGTTTCGATTTGCATGCCATTCTGCATTTTACCTTACTTTAACATGTTTTTATAGCGCATTGTATATGTCTGTGTGTGCACAGAAAACTTCTAAAAAAAACTTAACAAAAAGTTAACTTAACTGGAAAGTAGAAATAAAAAACAAAATGAAAAACAAATAGAAGAATAGTTGAAATATCGCAGTCTGGAGTCAAGTTTTAGTGATTGTATTACATCAATTGGCATAAAAACTTCGCCGCATTGAGTTGGTCAATGGCGAAAGCAACGTAAAAAGCTTTGACTTGTATTTTAGATTTGTTGAAAAAAAAAAAAACTAAAAGAAAATAAAAATGAAAACAGTACAAAATCATTGTAAAGTCGGACAATAGTACGTTCAGTCAATTTGTTGGACCGGCAGGCAGACAGGCAGGCAGTCCGGACCAGGCACGTTTGAAGATGATTCAATCTGTTGTTATTTACACATTTCATTCAGGAAGAAGCTTCGTTGTTATAGCGCAGCATTGTGCGCAGTTTGTGTGCGTCAAGGTAAATAAAATTAAAATTGTGTGTGTTTATTTAGCGATAATGTACTTGTTCAAGCAGCAAATAACGTTGGAACTCAGTCAATGAGGCAGGGCAAGGCCAGGCTAGGCAAGGCAAGGCAAGTCACAAGGAACAAAGGAAGAAGGCCAAAAGCAACAAGACAACAAAATCAATTGGCCAACTTGGCAGGAAAGCGTTTAAATGCAAACAAATCAAGGCAACGAACGTAATGTAAGAAAAATAAAAGCTGCAAAATGTACAAAACGCAAAATAAATCACGACACGAGTGAGAGCAAGTGAAAATGGCCAACAATGCCAGTGCGTTGAAAGAGCGATGAAAGAAGAGGAAACCAAATAGAAACTGACCGAATGGTCTGCTTAATGAAAAAACCACAACTGAAAAGTAGTTTGGCTCGTATTGCGCTCTCTGTTTCTTCTTCTCTCGCTCCCTCACTCACTTTGGGTTTTCATCTATTTTTCGGTTGAGTGATTTGAGGAATTTTCATTCTTTGTTATTTTTTTTTTTTGTTTTTTGTTTTTTGACCAAATCGAGCAATGTAAAAGACGTTGGTCTAGACCAATTTGAAGCACATGCACAAAACTAAGGTGCGCTTGTAATGAAATCTTGTTGGCAACAACAAGAACAACAGAGTGCTAAAAAGTACTTTGAAAGTGGTCTATAATTTATTGAATTGTTTGTGCGTATAAATTGCAAGCAAAAAGGAAACAAGCAAGTATTGAATTGAGGTGAAAATAGTCTCAATTAAATTTTAAAGCCAAGACCAATTAATTTCGGTCAGACTGACAGACAGACAGACACACAAAAAGTCCTAAATTGGAATTTACAATGAAATTTCCAAACGTTTTCTTCGCATTTAATCACCTTAGCAACTTTTGTTCGTATTTTGTTATTATTTTATTTTATTTATAAACTTGCTTCCAATTATAAACATTTTCAAAATAAATGGTATCTATTACGGTCGTAACAAAGTAAATGATAGCTAAATGACCCAGCAATAACAACAACAAAAACAACAATAATAACAATTGAGTTTATATATTGTCGATGGCTAAAGCGGTTTTTGCATAAAAATGAATGATTTTATTTAGTTTACTTTATTGACTAAAAGTCAATTTGCTCACGAAAAAATTATATGAATGATATTTTACAGTCAACCTTCGCTTCAATGAATTATAATCATGCGCACATTTTTGTGTTATATTTTTGGTTCGGTCTTATTGCAATGAATTTCCAGACAGCATTTGTGTTTTTAGAATTGTTTTATCAAATTTATTCTATTAAGCATATTAATGCCTAAAAAAGCTTTTTCAATTGTTATTGATGACGTTATAATATAAAGCAGAAAACTAAAAATTTCTCCAATGCTTTGGAACACATTGATTTCCAAAGTAATAGCAAATTAACATAACCAAAAGATCAGCTATTAAAAAGCTATTTACTAATAGAATCAATATGACACATCGTTAAAATCTTTTCTTCGACTATTCGTTAGAATTTTCTTATAAATTGTACATCTTTAAGTGTTAGAAGATTATTTTTTAAAAAGAAAATTCCAAAATAAAATTAAAGAATTTTTTGTAGAAGACTTTTTTAATAACAAATTAATTGTCAGATTCCATGCAAATTCATTATAGTGAAATTCGACTGTGCGACAAAGCCGAGTGCATTACACATGTGGCGCAATGTCGGTCAGGCCTATGCACATGCACAGTACCCAACCGACCATATATGCGACCATAGGCTAATCTCTTGGCATGAACGTTCGTCAAAACATAATTTCGTGATTTATTTCCGACCTTAATTAAATGTAAAACATACAACATTTGTTGCCATGTATGTGTGTGTGTGCCTTGGCTTTCGGTTGATATTTAAGCTTTTGTCATTTGCAATTTTGAGCGCCAAAAACAGACAATAATTTCTGATTCACAGTGGGTAATTGATTGAATGTTCAGCAATGAATATTTTCATTTCTAAGCCGATTTTTCGCGCACAATGAGTGGAAAATTATGCGATCAGATTTTGACATTTGTATATTCTATTTTCTGATTTGTGTTTTACTTTTTTTGCATGACTTGTATAGCACAGCATTGTTGTTGCTGTTCTTGTTTGCGCTCATAAAATGTGTAAATGTCGGCTGACTGAATCAACGGCGCCGCTTCAAAAGTTATACGTCGCGGCTATAAAATCATGCTTAAGTAATTGTTTCAGCATTTACACACGCACACACACACACACATGTTAGTAAAATACATTCAACACCCACGAAAATAAAAAAAGAGGTGCACAGATTTACTAGTAGGCGTGGCTCGCCACCTCATGTGACAATACAGTGTTCAACAGAAGTCGTCAACGGCTTAAATGCAAATGTCAAAGGACTCTTGTCAAAATGGTTGTAAAATGTTGTTTTTTTTTTTTTTTGTGTGTTTTTCTTTAACGCTTATGAAATTTGGTTTCGGCACATTTGATGCGAACATTTTGTGTTGTGTCATAAAAGAAGGGCTTGCTTGGCAAAGTTACAAATGCTTCAATACGCTACAGTGTTCCTCATTAGAATCATGCAAAAGCTCATTGCTTGATTTGCACATGTTTTCTTTATTGAATTTTTTCTCAAGCGTCATGAGTGAACGTGAGTAAAATTACACATAAGCACATCACTTCATTTAATCATCTCGCTTTCATCATATCATAGTTCGTTTCTCATTTAAAAATTACTTCATTATGACTGTAGCATGCATGCATTTCGGCAAAGCCGAACACATTTAATTTCACCACATTTTATAGTCATTTATTCGATGTTTGAAATTTGCTGTGTGCAACGCGGCGTATACGTGTTTTTTTCTTTTTTATTTTTTATGATATGTCTCTGATTTTTTGCGGCGACACACGTCTTTGTGTCTTCATTCGCTTCTTAAAAAAGTAGAAAAAAACAGACACAAACAATACAAAATGTTTCTTTTACTCATTTGTCGTTTGTCGTTTTCATTTTTATTGCGTTTTGTACGCAAGTGAAAATATTTCTCGGTTTTATTATTAAACATGTTTGTGTATTTTTTTTTTGCTTTTGAATTTTATGCGTTCATCTTTGTGTCGTTTCATTCATTGTTGTCATTGGCATGAATGTGGTGAGTGTTGTTGTTGTTGTTGTTGCTGTTGGGAATGTCAGCGATTTTGACATATTAACAATTTGCCATGCATAATTAAGCGCTGAGTGTTGACTTAACAAAGCCACACATGCTCATAAAGGCATGAACAACAACAAAAAAAATAAAATAATAATAATAAAAAACAGAGAAATAAAATCAATGCAAGACAACTAATTACTTGGCAACGAATGCTGCGCTAAACGTGCTCTTTGGTTCGAGCATGAAATTGGCTTCTTCGCCTGCTACTGCTACTGCTTCTTCGTTTTATGTTATGTCATGTACAAGAAACCTTCATAATACTGACGAGCATTTCAATGTTGCTGCAACGACTAACAGACATGAGAATTTGCCATTTGCCATTATGTTGTACAATTTCGCTTTATATATATATATATATATATATATATATATTGCAACTGATGATGTCCTGCATTATCCTTGCGACACACACACACACATGGGCAAACAACCCGACAGACAGTCTGACTGCATGAGTAACTAACGAACGGTTTTTCTAATGCCAGCACTTGCATGTCCACAGATCACAAAACTAATACTCTGCTTGCAGCATCTGCTTTCAGTGCAGCAACAGCTTTGAGCCAAACACTCACTTTGATAATTTTTCATTTTCATGTGACATTTCTATGTTCTATGTCTGAATTAATGTGTGCGAATGTTCGTGTATCTGTGTGTGTGTGTGTGTGTGTGTGTGTGATGCGAGTGTGAAAACACATAGTGGATTTCATACAAGATTTATACTAGGAAGAACACAGTAGTTGAAGCTTCTTAAAAATGTTGCACATAAATGAAATAATGAAAAAAATTTTATGTTCGGCCATATTGAAATTTAGTTACACTTCAGTTGTTCTTTGATCTATAAATGAGACAGGACTACAGAGCACATACGGCAATTTAGCATTTATTTATGTTTTTGAGCTTAATGCTAGAATGCTGCATGGGCTTTGCGGGCCTGTGGTACATAGGATTATACCTCTCAACTTTAAACCTCTGAAATTTCTGCTCTCAGGATTATTACATTGTTCATAGCTCACATATTTCGGTACCTTGGACTTATGAATTTATTATATTTATTCAAAACTTGTTTTTTTTTTTATGTATCATTATTTGTTACTCATAGAATAAATGCCATAAAAGCTGTCTTATGCTTCATTGACACACATCATATCATTGCTGATATGCACTACCATTTGTCTTTTAAGTATACAATAAAGTGCATTGGATTTTGCTTCAACTTTGTTTCGTTGCCAGTAAAACATAAAAATACATTTTCTCTCTCATGTTATAAATTAATTAAAATGTGAGCTTTCAAAGATGTCTTTGTTAAATATTCATTTAATTTTTTGCACATTTTTAATTCAGCGCAGAAGACTTCGACTTCTTTCTGTTGTCTTTTTTATTGAAGTTAAAAATGAACTTCAATTTTATTTCACATAACAAAATATGATTTTTTTTTCTTTTCTATGTGACATGAATAAAAACAACTTCAATGCTAACAAATATTCCTTACGCTTCCACACAACTAATTTGTCCATCAAATACTTCATATATCGCATTATTAAATCCTCTAGATACGTATGTATGTGTGTCTAGATACATTGTACACTGCATTAAGGTTAGGTAACTGTGAAGAGATTTTAATGTCAAGTGCATGTTTGAAAATGTCTTAAGTATCTTCAAAAGCTTTGATATCCTTGCCACTTAACCGCAAGGATATCACATTGCTCAGTATGCAGCTGTCACGTGCATAAGCGTGTCCTTGTCGAGAATTCACGCTGCGACTGTTGTGTTGTCTCAAAAGTGAGAGTTCATTTCGTTGAGTTCTTTGAGTTATTTCACTTGTGATTTCTCTAATCTGTGCGTCGTTCTTTTCATTCTTAGCAAATGTACTTCAAATGTTTCGGTAACGTTGTTAGACAAGTTGAAAAATGTATTAATGAGTTTCTAATTATGCTTGTGCACAAAGCCATTAACTTTTGTCCCTTCTTAACCGCAACATTTGCCACAAGCGCACGACCTTTCTTATCCATTCCCCGGTTTACGCGCCTTATGCGTTTCCCTTAAACCCAACGGGATGAATATTAAATTTCAGTTATTTTCTGGTTTCATTGCGAAATTAAAACCGCTTTTGAAAATGCCACGTGTCGCGGTCCACGCTCTATGCTCTTCGCTTGGGTGCTTTAACCAAATTTATTACTTGCAGTAATTATTTTTTGAGGCATTTGCGTTGTTATTAAATGTGCGTTTGATACCCGTTTATTTTACAACATTATTTTATAATATATTTTTTTGCGTATATTAAATTGCATTACATTAAATGCTTTAATACGCGATTGATACTGTGTTATGTTTTATTACAAGTAAAAATTTGAAATTTAACAAACATTCCTATCAAAATCAAAAAAGTATTGTAATTTGTCGTATGCTTCAAATAGTTCTATGTTACATACAACTATTGATTATTGAAAAAATGTTCTTAAGGCATGACTAATAACAACATGTTAAATCTGTTACTCATATACTTCAATCTAAAATAAACTTTCCCATTTTTCTTCAGGGGTTGAAATATTTTGATCTTGTTTTTATGCTGAATATTTTCATTCATTAATTGAATTTAATTACATTTGTTGGAATACAGACTCGTAAAGTGTTTCTTTCTGTATTATTTTAGCATCTGCAAATATAAAAACGAAATTATTTTGTTATTTATCAAAGTTCTCTGTGAATGTCAATCAATAAAATGAAACTATTTCGTTTATGTGTTTAATTGGCTGCGAATTAGCGTCGTCAGTGTCATGCCATAAATAAGTGTCTCGTGCACATAAAAATAATGGATAATTGGCACTGAATTCAAGATGTTGCCGAAGTTGTAGCATGTCCAACTTACCCACGAATTCTTGTACACCGTGCTATCGCATATTTTGGCAACGCCCAACGCCGTTGTCATTATCAACACCAGTCAGCGTCATTGTCATACCGTTAGGCGTCATCGTAATCGTAATCGTCACCGACACCAACATCGCCATTGCCGTTATGGCGTTCATCATGCGCCACTAGCACGCTGGCCAGTTGCCAGATGACAGTCGTAAAGTTTACATAGTTTGGAAATTAAAATTTATCGTTGCTTAATTTAATTCATTTACGCGTTTGCGTTTGGCAAGTTGCCGCCTCCGATACTCATGCTGATTACTATTTCGATATCAAGTCCGAAGTCAGGCAGGCGTCGGCATTGACTGATTTTTACAACTGCTGTTTATCTTGGCAACCACCGACTCAGTTTAGTCATTCATTCATACATAAGTACATACGATACGATACATACATATATAACAAGTAACTTGCGCTCATTTTATCGCTTCTTAGTGTGAATTTTGGCTCTGGCTTTTGTACGCTTTTCTTTTGTTGATGAAACAACGGCTACGTGATTCATGACCGCATAATTGCTTTGTAAATGCGAAATCAATTTGAAAACACAATATTTTTTCGCGCAAATTGCCAATCGGCAGTAAAAATTGATGCACGCGAGCATACAAAGTCTTTATAATGTTCTGCGAAGTTTTATTGCCGATAAAGTGATTTTGAGCCAAGCATAAAAAGTACGCCACCAAGTCGAAGTGGCAACGATTTCTAAGAACTTCATTGCTTGGGCATATTTTGATTATATCAAAATTCATTTGAAATCGCTAAACAAAAATATATGAGTTCAGTTGTTGGAAGTTGAGGTAGCACAGTAATATTTCCAAAAGGTTTATTTAGCAGATAGACAGCATATAAAGGGTGTCTAAATAGACACGAAGTATTTGAATGAACATTTTCAAAAAATATGAAAAATACTCATTCCGAAAACGAATTTATAAATACATATTTTATTATGTTGAAGACAGACATAAGTTTTTTAACTTTTTGCTATTAAATTCATTGAATGAACTCTGAAAAATATTTAAGTAAATGTCACCAAACATTAAAGTATCTTTTGAAGAAATAATAAAAAATAATTTAAATGAATAAAAATCACAAAACATTTCAACTTTACAGAATTTAATTACACACAAAATGAAACTTTTACAATTAATAATTTTTAATAACCTAACGAAATGTTCGTCTTCCTAAGTAAATGTAATTCTATAGAAGCGCTCTTTTGTACGTTCAACAGAAACAATAATAATATTCATTATCATCATCATCTTCAATATGGAAACGTAATTACAATAAAATATTACAATAAGCCATAATTGTATACAATTTATATTAACTAACGTAGGCGCAAATGTCTAGCCAAATGTAATAATAAAATAATATATAATAGATTAAACTGTATTCACATTGAATTGTAACTGTCTTATGGACGGTGCTACTGCCTAGTGGTCAGTGGTATCATTAACAGCAACCGTTACCCCAGCAGCCGCACCAAGGTATCTTGCCGCCGGTATGTGAACTGATCGAGATCTTGCGCCGGTTCGAGCGTACACTGAAACTGGTCGAGGACTCACGCGACGAAGCGAAACTATTCGAATTACGATCGGAGAAGGAAGCGATCGTCTCATGATTACTGTCCTGATGCGAATGATGACTGTGATGCGGATTGTTGCTAATCAGCGATGAGCTATGCTGATGATTGTGATGGCTATGGTGATGATGATGACTGCCGCTGCCGACACCGCCGCTGGTGCCGCTATTGCGATGCACACTGTGCACAGTGCCCTCCGAATGACGGCGTGAGCATTTCGTGCGACTAACAGTCGCTGTCATTGGCTGCGTCTGCGGCTGCGTCGCCATTGTGGGATCACATGAATCCTTGCGGTGTTGCTGATGCGTGTGTTGCATGACATTGGGCTGGGGCGCTTCGCTGATTGCCGTCTGGCGACGCAAGGAATGTGGTGAACTGGGCGTGCTTTGACTCGTCTGCCTGAAGCACTTGATCTGCGGATTGGGCAATGCCAACGAAGCGGGCAAATCCACACAGCTGACGGTTGTCGTTGGCACCGCCGTTGCATCGATGATATTTTGTGCTTGACTGCCGTGCGGCATTTGACCAGCATTGAACTCGTCGGCGCACACAATCGAAACGCGTCTGGCGCAACGATTTGCCGCATCGCCAAGCTAAATTCAGCAGCAAATGCAACAAAGTATATAGAAAAGTGTTATTGTGCAACAAATTAGTGCCTGAGCTTACCTCATCCGATTTGCTGTCGGTGCTCATCAAAGCCTCACGCTCGGCTGCATCGGCTTGCGTGTAATCGACGTCAAGCGAACGTGTCAAATGTGTCGGCGCTGAGCGGAAAATTGCACGTTTCGCCGTCGCCGAGGCGATTGCCTTGTACAGACTGCTCTTGTTCGGCGTGACTGTGTGCATGGGCGACGTGACTGTTGCTGCCTGCTCGCCGTGCGCACTTGCTGTGGTTGGCATGTTGCGCGCGGGCGGCAATGGTGGCGGCACTTTTGGTGGCGTTAGCACCGGCTTGGGTCCTGTCACCGTTGCCACGACTTGTGCAGGCGGCAATGGCGGTCGCAGATGCTGCTGCTGCTGCTGCTGCTGTGCTGTTGCTACTTGATTCAGTTGATCGAAGCCAATGTAACGACACTTCTCCGGAAAAGGTGCCATTGGATCGGGTATGTGTGGCGAAGGACTTTCGGTGTGCTCACGCTCATGATTATGCTTGCTCTTGCCATTTGTTGGTGTGTTGTTTGTGCCGGCATTTGTGACCGGCGTGGCCGCTTGTACGGCAACGGTTGGTGTCGTTGTTGGCGTTATTGTCGGATTTGTGCCATCATAGTTGAGATACAGATTCATTTCGGAGCGATAAGGCTTCTTTGTCTTATCATCGGCTGACATCTCCGACTTGGCCGCATTCTTGATTGTAGTTAAATTGTCGCGTGAGCGATTCTTCTCCAATTGTATGGCCAAAATATCCGTCGATATTGACTCAATGTCATTTAATATCGCCTCTAAGTTCACAGAGTCGGTCTGAAATTCATACAAAGCATTATTAAATTTTTAAGACAAAAAAAGGCACAATTGTTAATAATAAAATTATAATATTTATTGGGCAATGTTAGGCATTAGCAAAGCTTTGTTAAAGTATGGCGCGAAAAATGTATGCTTAGCACAGCTCGTGGGCGGGATTAAATGTTAGAGCAGCTGTGCAATCAAACGTGGTTTTCAAAAATCATTTATAAATTTAAAAAAAAAATTATGGATTATGAAATAAAATTTTGAGTTTCAACTTTGGCCAATAAATCACAAAAAAAAAATTCATAAATGTGTTCTTCTATAAAATAATGTTTGATTATCAAAGATGTTTGGCATTTTGATTTTTTTTTATTTTTTTTTTTTGGTGGCGATCGTGACAGATCTCACCTGATTTTGACCAACGAATTTGCTCGTCGCTTTCGTGCCATCAAACACGAAATTTGTTGTTTGTGTTGTCGTGCCTTTTGTTATTGTTGTTGGTGTTGTTGTTATAGGAATTATTGTTGTTGCTGGCATTGGTGAGTTGTTTGCATAAATTTTGTTATTAGTTGTTGGTGTTGCAATTGTTGTTTTAGTAGTGTTGGTGGTGGCAGTCATCAGTGGCTTAGTCAAGGCGGTGGCTGAGATGCAAGTGTTACTACAGCGTTTTTGTGCGGTGGCATAAATGGGCTCGGCGGGCTTAGTGTAAATTTGGTTAGAGTGCTCAACTAAAAATTGCTGCGGCAGTTTCATAAGCTGAAATTGTGGCTGTGGTTGTGGCAATGGCAGAAGCGCGGGCGCCGATGTCGACAATGAATTTCGCTTGGTGGCCGCTGAGGCGAGCGCGGCGGCACTATAAAGGTCAACAACACTGCCGACACCACCAAAGCCGAGACCGACAGTAGCAGCAACATTCACAACGGTCTTGTGTAGTGCACATTGCTGTTGTTGTTGTTGTAGCTGGTGTTGAATGTTATGGTAGTGTTGCTGTTGTTGCTGCTGCTGTTGGCACTGGCGCTGATGTTGCTGGCATTGATGTTGCTGCTGCTGCTGCTGGCAGCGTCGATGACGCGGACTTACTTGCGGCGAGTGCAAACGTTGTGCCTGCTGTTGTTGCTGTTGTTGTTGCTGCTGTTGGCCAGCACATGGCGGCAACTGACGTTGATAGGGTGAGGCCAATGCATTATTTACAAAAATATCAGGCGGCTCAAAGTTCGTTGTGTCCAGCGTGTTGCAGCTGCCTGGACGCGTCGGTGGCGCCACAGCCACAGTTGGCAAATTGCGATTGGCCAGCGTAGTGTTTAGCTTCAGACGTGGCTTGATGGGCGCAAAGAAGTGCTTCGGACTGTTCGCGTTCGTTGTAATGGCGACGGTTTCGATGGCACCGCCGGGCATTTGCTGTGTGGCACACATGTCGTGCTTAGGCGACGTCGTGACTTGCAGCGTATGCGTTGGCACGAATGTTGTCAGCTGCTGTTGTTGTTGTTGCTGCTGTTGTTGTTGCGGTTGTTGTATGCATGGCGAACGCGCCGGCGATGAGTTGTTCGAATACTTGCGCTGTGTGAACGGCGATTGGAGATTGTAATCCCAACCGTTCGTTTGACGCACCGTTTGACCGGTGCCGGTGCTTGACGTATTGCCGGACTCGGGTGTATTGCCTACAAAAAAAAAAACATGTGTTAGCTTATAATTGCAAGCAATTTTTTCACGCGCTATGCAAACCCGTCATGTGTTGTTGTAATATGTTCTCGAAGTACGAGAGTGGCGGCACCATGGCCTGCAGGTCGTTCAGTTGATTTGCCACCAGCTCGATGGGCGTGAGCGGCGTCAGCGGGCCGACCAGGCTGGGCAGCGTGCTCTGTGAGCCATTCGGATCGTGCGTATAGACTAGCAGATGATCATTGTGCTGTGCCGGCATTTCTGAGTTGCTTAGCGTTTCCTCCGAGACGACAGACAAATGATCAAAGTGCACATTTTGACCGCCGGCATTTGGCACTTGTGGTGGCGTCGGTGGCGCCGTTGCGCCTTCAATGTTCCCGGCATGCTGCAATGGCGGCTTCACCGGCACACAACCGCCGCTGCCGCCCTCTTGACAGCAATCGTCACTGCAATGGCCATCATCGCCACGGCAAGTATCACAAGAATCTGAATCCTATGTGGAGCAATGAAAGATATATGAGTATGTGTGTGTGTGTGTGTGTGCTAGTTTCGCACTTACATCACTATTGCCTTCACAGCCGCCGCTGTCTCTGGCACTACAGCGTCGATTGTTGCAACTGCCGCCGCTGCCGCCACTGCCGCGACAGCCGCCATAGTCATGGTCGCCCAACTTGGCCTTGAAGCGCTTATTAAGCCGATCGCATTCATCTCTCAGCGTCCAGATTTCACGTCGCAAATGCTCATTCTCGCGTCGTAAGCGTTTAATGTCTGACTGACCTGTGAAGTGAAAGTGAAAGAAAGAAAATATTTTAGGGTTTGTTTCTAATGTCTTCAAAATTTGCATTAAATCCTCTACATGACACATTCGCTCACTCTCTCTCACACGCTCACGCACAGCACTTGCTACGACTCAACATGTTTTAGAATCACTAAGCAGCCGACAATTGTTGGCCAATTGTTTACGCAATTAGCATCTCACAGCAGCTCATGCCGTCACGCCTTTAGCGCTGATCTTCGCCTACACGTGTTCGCAGCCAAATCACTTGGCGCAAAACTGTCTCGGCGCGTACGCTTTTTCACCTATTGAATTTTTCCTTAATGAATACCTTCACTTCGATTGTTTATGTGCGTTTATCTCTTGTTTTGGCAACTTTTAATGTTTATGTTTATTTTGTTTTCTTTTTATTTGTATTTTTATCTGATATATTTTTCGCAATTCTTTGCTCTTAACTCTGAGCATGTTGTTTTCTTTTTCTGCGTATTTTTGCGTCGACAAATGCCTTTTTAATTGTTGTTGCTTTAAATGTTCTATTTTTGCATGGCCAATTTTCCACATAATTTTGTTGGAATTTTTTATTTTATTTTTTTTTTTTTGACATATTTAATTTGATGCCAAAAACAAACTGACTTGTATGAAACTTACCTCTTTCAACCTCAGCATTTATATTGATTGTGCGCAATCGAAGTTCTTCATTCTCGTAGATCATGCCACGTGATGACTTTCGATCCAATCTGCAAAATGTTTGCCAATTACAATGCATAAATAAAAGGAAATTTGTACATTTGAATTTTTTAAATTTATTGAAATATTATTTTTTTTTTGGATTTGTCTTTGATTATGAAACAACAAAAATTATTGCCTTCGGTTTTTTAATGGCTCCCACGGCGAACGTACGCCTATCAACATTTTAATATGTCTTATCAAAATCACTTAGAAACGTTCTTATACAATACAATGGCAAACAAAGAGATTTCAAGTTGAATTTCAGAGATTCCAACATGCTCCAGCGGATTCTGTAAGTCAACTAAACTAGTTCAAACCGAAATTTGTCAGTTTTATTTTTTTGTTTTTTTCGCTAATTATTGGCGGTGCTAACGCGCGGAAGTCTTTCAACACTTGAGCAGCATAAAGAGCTGAGCAACGTATGACGGCAGATACAAAATCAAATGAATTCTTTGAGCATAAATATTTGGTTTTTTTTTTCGGGTAAAAATTTGTCTATGAAAGTGGCGTGAAATATGCGAAGCCGCCTTCAGTTCGAGAGGCTGCTGGGCGCACAGAAGAAAGCCATAAATTACAAAATTTATAAACACAAATAGAATATTTTTTTTTCATTTGGAAATCACTGCCACAGGTTGTTGCCGATGACGGCATTTTGAGTGCTTTGCTCAGACGTTAAAGCGCCAAGCAGAGCACCCTGTATTGCATATTTATTTTAAAATAACGAAAAGGAGGAGAAAAAAACAAAAACTACGTACGTATTTTCTTCACACATTTCTTTAATAAATTCTTTACCAAATGATATCAATTTGAAGCACGATTGCTTGCTTGAGTGACAAATGTATCTGTGTGGCAATCGATTTGGTTAGTTAACGCGTTGATTTAGTTTAGCACTCACTTAAAATTTGTTTTTTTTTTTTTTTTTTGATACTTATTTAACGATTGTATGAAATGCTTGCAAGTCTAGCGATTCGTACGAACATGCCGCGGCAACTGTCGCGCCCTGCGCTTGTGCACAGTATGAGAAAGTATAGTTTGGTATGCGCAGAAATATACAAAACAAAAATATCATACAAATTTGTATCTGACAAAAGAGCATAAAGCAAACTTATTGCCGGACAAACCAAAATAAATAAATATATTTTTCTTTGAGCTATTTTGTATGTGCTTTATTGACTTGTGTTAAAAAATATAAAATATAAGCACTTTATTTGTTTTTAAAATACGAGAAAAGAGCTTAAAATTTCGCATTTATCTTCATCAAATCCAACAAAAAAACACACACACATTGATGTTCTTCTTTAATCGTTCTCATCAGTTTTATTGCCACTTGGCTGGAAATTCTTGTGGCAACAAACTTGACTTTGATAATGTTAATGGAGTACAACAAAAAGTTGTTCAGTTTTAATTAAATTTCGTATTTCTTTAAAAGCATTTTCGACACAAAAACACAAATAAAACACATTTGAAATTGTTTACTTATTTTTAGTGACAAAGTTCGCGTTTTCAGTTCATTCAACTGAACTGCTTCAACTGCAAGCCTGAAATTATTAGACATTTTGAAGCATTTAGCAAAGCTAATCAAATAAATGTTCGCCGTTGGAGTTTGTTATGAATTAATGAGCGTTGACTCGTTGTAGAAGAATATGTCATGACAATGCGTCGTCGCAGTTGTTGGCCAATTAAGTCAGTAAGTTATCGACCAAGCGACAAGTCACCTGCTTTGGCACTTTGGCTTTAGATACTCTTCATATTATTGTGCTTGTTCATAGTTACAAGAACTCAGACTCTTAAAAAGTAAAATTGTTGTTAAGCTACGTAAAAATATAAATCGTTTCTGCTCTCTAATTTTTGAACTATTGAATTGGAATGGCAAGTTTTTTTGTAGTTGATTTAAACCACTAGAACTTGAAGGGCCCACAAAAGGGTATTCCACAGATTAAAATAGTATTCTTAAAAGAAAACGATTTTTAAATTTTAAGTTAAAAACTCTGGCTTATCTCAAAATGTTCTTAGACTTCTTTCATAAGCTCTTGTTTGGCACGTTACAAATCTTAACTTCCAAAGAGGAGACATTCATTATCAGGACTTTAGAAAATTCATGTTTTTTATTTTTTATTATTTTTTAAGATATTGGCTATAAGCTACTGACTTGGAATTGTTCAAAATGACAGTCGCACATGTCTCTCTAATAAAAATTAAAACATGTTGTCTTTTTCTGCTTTTAAAAAAGGAGAACTGAGCTTCGATCGATTAAATAATAATAATCTTATATTGAATTTTAAATTTGCTTATAAAAATTAACGATCTGACAAGTTTTTCATTACTTTTTATATCAAACATGTTCAACATACATAAAAATCATTAATAAGTATATTAAAAAGCCGTTTCGCGATTCGTTACTTTTGCTGTTCGCTTCAAAGCGCTTTGACTGTAATTTCAAAACAATATTTCGCCAAATTCGCTCACGAATGCTCATTTTCAAACTCATTCGAAATCTCTCACACACACACACGCACACACGCAAATATTGTATCTCTCTTTTCAGTATTCGTATTTGTGTATGTATTATTCAATAAACTTATGATCGATTGATGCTTTTGCGTTTTGCTATTCTTATAAATACAATGAAACATGAAAAACGGCAACCGCAGCAAAATAAACACACTGAAGAACAAACACAATTTTCTTGCTCGACAAATGTATTGATAAACATTTCTTTTGAGTTTTTCAAAACGGTTAGAAAAGTGAAGCTAATTTCGGAAATTTGATTTTTATTGCTTTGAAATATTTATCGAATCTTAGCTAAGAAAACAGATGTGCAAGTCCAAAAATAAGTGGCAGAGTGATTTGATTGATTCGAGTGCTTCGCTTACTTAGACGACTTCTTTTCCGAGCGTTTTCCGTTTTTCCGTTCGCTGGCATATTGTTGTTGTTGGCGACTGCTTTTCGAATTTTTCATTTACTTTGAAAACGTTTGTCGTCACCGTGTTCAAAAATCTTTTGAATACTTGACACACTTTATTTATTTATTATTTATTATTTTTCGTTTTGTTTGTTCGTGACACAAACAAAAACCAAAAAACTTGATTTCACTTTAAGACATTTGACATTTTCTTATGTATGACATTTTTCTTTTGAACATTTTTTTTTTTTTTTCTTGTGCAATGACACTTTTTAATTAATTTTTCGTAATTGTATAACAGTAAATTATATTATACAAGTAACAAAGACACACACACACACGCACAAAAATCGATATCAGAATGCCATTTTTTTGCTTTAGTTTCATAACTTTTTGTTTGTTTTTTTTTTATTTATTTGAAAAATGCATCAGCGTTTTGGTACGTATTTTGTTGTTGCGTTTAGCGAAAAAATCATATTTGGCGAGAGACCGCACGAGTCGACAATGAAACGGAAACTGACAGTTGTGCGAGATCAGTTTTGACCAAAATTTCTACAACAGTCAAACCGCGTTGTTGTTCATTATCCGTCGGTCGGTGGCGTTCGATGGCGTTGGCTGTGCCAGCGGCCGTGAATGCTGCCGCCAAGAGCAACAAACGTTCGCAAGCAAGCAGCATTAAGCTTCAAGCAAAAAGCAAGCAGTCTTGTCTATAAGGTAGTTGAACACTTTTTTTTTTTTTTTTGGTTTTTGATATTAAAATATCGAGAAATTTTTCATAAAGAAAAACGAGGGAAAAACCAAAAGCCACTAGAAATAACAACAAATCATCTTCGCTCTCAATGAAACAAACTCGTGGGGGTGCCTATGCCTGTGTTGGCGTATGCATATGTGTGTATGTGTGTGAGTGAATCAAATTAAACAAAAACAAAAATTAAAAAAAAAATAATATTTAGCGTCTGCGATTTGAACTTTGTATGAAAAAAAAAATTGTATTTGCGTAAATTTGTCAGCGATTCTTAAATGCAAACAAATTTTTAGGTTTTTGCACACCTTTCAACTTTTGTTGTAAATCATTTGTGATCATATAAATCAAATTTGCATGACTCATCAGGTTTTTCTTTCGTATAAACGTAAGTCATAATGCGAAAATAGTCATGCTTTTATTTATATTTCGTTTCTTTGAAAGCTGATGAATAATCACTGATAGGTGGCGCCACAGTAAAGTCCATCTGACTTATATCTTTACATGTAACATACCGTTTATTCTTATCCAAAAAAGAAGATATAATTTTTTAAGTCTTATGAAAGTCACAATCAACTTAATAAAAAAGAAATCCTACATTCGAACATGTTTGACATATTGAAGATGATATCTTTAGAGCTTCGGGATGATAATACCCATAAATATTGTTGGAGGAACTTGCCAGTATAAAAAATCACGGTTTTAAGAAAGATGAGCATTTTTGAACCCTTAATTTCTGATGTGTTATGGAACAATTGATAAAATTCACAGCCCAACAATCATGCTCTTTTGCATGATTCAATGATTATTAAATTTTTCTGATTTTACGAATCGCTTACATAATTTGATGGCTTCACGGATTACAGTTTGCATAAAATATATTAATTGTTATAAAATAATTTAACAACGTTTCATAATTTTTCATTTTTTTTTAATATTATTTTTATATGATTTGTGAATTTTTTTATATAATTGTTTTGCATAATTTTTGTAAAAATAATCAATTAAAATTTTACAAGTCTTTAATCGCATTAATTGTAAAGTCTTCTGTACGAAAATAACAACAACATGTTTTAATTGATATTGTTGGCTGATGGCATGTAAAAAATTAATTTATTTTAACAATAAGCTGCAGATAAGGGAAATTAAAATCGACCGCACATTCAATTTAACAATTAAATGTATGATATAATGTGCAATTTGATTGCCTTTGGCGTAATTTTTGAAAACGATGCAAACGTTGGCGCATTCGAACATGGCTAAACAGTTTAGGAAACGCTGCAAAAGCGCCAAAAATATAACCGAAATATGTCATGGCACTGGCAATGGCCGTCGGCGTTTATTCCAACACGCTGCGCTAAGCTTATGGCGTAAGCATTTACGCACACACATGGGATACATATTCAACATTTTTTAAATAAAAAATTCAAATAAATTTTTTTAATTGTTTTTTTTTTATTTATTTAACACAATGGAAATTCGCATTTAAGATTTTCAAGCGCATTAATCTAATAAATAATTCTGTTCATCCCACCAACATATACGAATAAAACTTTCGCCACTCAATTTGAAAATTAGGCAAAGTAATAAAGGGTCATTAATATCAAATTAACAAACAAATTCGCGAATAAAATGTGTTTCAAACTGGTTTTTGTTTTTTTGCTCATACGCGTTTTGTATCTCAAACTAATCGTTGCTGTCACAGTTCGGTTCTGCTGACATTGTTTATTTTGACACATATTCGACGCGCGCTATTTAATCTTTGCCGTTGTTCGCAACAATATTCTAAGTGAGCCATTAAATTTCACAGTTTGTTGACTTAAGAAATGTTTGCGGATTTTCAAAACAATGCCAAATGCTCAAGCAAGACAACTTTGCAGAATTTATTGTGGGAACTAAAACATTTTTATGGCGCCAATTAACGGAAATGGGAGAATATATGTTCAAGTTGACGACATGGCATGATTGTTGGTTAAGCACAGGAAATGCTTTGAGTGATGCAATCAATTGTCTTTAATAAATTTAACTCTTCGTTTTTGTAAATCTTTCAATTGCTTTTGGTTTATTGGCTGAAGACTCTTGATTGCTACAGCTGTCAATAATACGTCAGTTATGCATTAAATACAAATACACGTGAGTCGATCAATCAGGTGTCATTATGACGTGGTCTTCAATTAGATATAAATAAAACAAAAAAGCTTCATAAAAATATTTCTGATCGTTGGGTTTGTTTTTCTTTTTTGCACTGATATTGAGCTTTTCCAATCGTGTGTAAATTTATAAAACTTTAGTGTACAAAAAAAACGAAACAAAAATATTACGTATACGCGCTTCTAGCACATGACCATTTTTCGCACATCCGTTGAATTGTTCTGCTTTATCGACGCTGGCTGAAGAATTTGGGAACAAAGAAGATCTTTTCGATTGCTTATCGATACAAAATTATAGATTTCAAAAATAATTATGTGAAATGTTTTATGAATAAATCGGTGCTTTATACTTTAACTCTTCTTGTAATTTGCATAACCATTTTTGTCTTGTTTTATGATTTTTATTATACTTGATTTTGTTTGATTGATAACATAATTTGCTGATATGATAATTTACCTGCTATTTAGTTTATAGTGTGCATGCCGTCTTCGTTCTCGGAGCATAGTCGGAGAGCAGCGTTATTTCCCGCATGTGAAAGTAAAACCAATAACAGAAAACAAAAGAAAAAGTAGAAAATAAAGTAAAAACAAAAAAGAACCGAAGAGAATGCAAATAAAGAAGTAGAAAGAGAGGCAAAAAGAGATAAAACAGCAAAGCGTGAAAATTATTGAACTGTAAATGCAAGAATTAAATTTGTAGAGTTTTTCTTTTATTTATTTTTGTTGAATTATTTTTCTATTATTTGTTTTTTGTTTTTTTTTCCTCTGTTTTCTTTGTATTTTGTTTATCAATACTTTAAGCGTGTTTATTTAGACAAGAAGCAATTGTTTTTGCTATGCCGTCGTCTAACATGGTCGAATTACAAAAATTTGTTTGGCATTGTATTGGCATACATTTTCAGTGTGAAACATAAATCTTTGTTACTTTCAACAATTTTCGAAAAGATTTACGCTGTCAAGCAATTTCGTATACTTTAAGCTTGCCTTCAACGTTGTCAGCAAAATCTGTTCTTTTCAAATATTATGGCTTTTCCTTTTGTGTCGCTCGATGTTCAATGACATTCTGCTTTTGCTTCTTATTATGCTTCCTTGTCTGCTTATAAAGAATATGTTACGAGCGCACACAACTCAATGGAAACAGGCCTAAGGCCTCACACACACACACACACACACACACACATACACATTTGATATAAAAGTCACATATGCATAAACTTATATAACTACAAACAAAAGTGTAGACGACTTGGTTTTTCACTTAAAGAGCGTCTTATCTTCGCGCTAAGCGATTGATTTATCGATTAAGTTGTCGAGCATGCTTTGTCGTTATCCTTCATTAACATTTCCTTAAAGTCCTTCGCAGCTGCTGCTGCCATCGCTGTCACTGCCTCTGCTCATTATTATTCTTCTGCTTGCCAGGCACAAGTGCCCTGAAACACTTTTGTTACATCAGTTTGCATTGTGTAAACGCCTTTTATGACAATTTTTGACATTTTTTCATTAGCATTGAATTTCACATTATTTATTTTATTTCGTTTCTTTTTTTTCTTATAAAATTCTTGCATAAAGTTCTCATGTTATTGTGCACAAAAGAAGATCGTTTGATTGTGTAGTTATGCATGACCAATTAAGCTGGAAAAGTTTGTTGGATTTGTTGTGAGCAGAGCGAGAAATTGACTTTTTTTATGCCAAACAATAAATTAAAATTGAAAAAAAAGTTTTAGAATTAATTAAACTACAAATTTCGTTGAGCTTTTGATTTCATATTACATTTGTTCTTTTGAGTTAAATGTGTAAATGAAATTAACACTCATTTCAGTGCCTTTACGCATTGAAGAAATTTGATTAGTGTTCATCATACCATTTACTTATATCCCATGATATTTCTACAGAACTTGGTTAACAAAAGAGCAACAAAGGAAACGAGGAAATCAACCTCCCGAAATTGCTGACTTAAATCGAGAACAGTCTCAGGCTACTTCGAACCAAATGACCTATTCTGGCAACTCTATTAAAAAAATGTTAAAAGTGCTTTTAATAATTGCTTTGATAAGAAATTAAAAAGGGTTCATATTCCAGCCACTTTACATTTTTACTTTAAATTATGTTATGTTGAATCTCAACGTACCATAAGTACTAATAGCTGCAAAAACATATGATGCGCTGTTAAAATTCTATTAACATGCCTTTTAATAGTATATTTCTACTAAAAGTGTTTAATAGACGGTAGTTTGGCTTGTAAAAGATTTCTGAATTATGTTGTACAAACAATGAGTCAACTAACCTCACCTAATACGTATAATAAGTTATTATCAAAGATGACCTTCTCACATCGCACAAACAGTTGTAAAATACTTCCCCGCTTTCAATAAACAACTTTATGACGTTAGTTGTGTTTAAATTAAGATCATGATTTTGCCATTTTTCATTCAATATTATTATTAAGCCGCCAAAATCAAAGGAAATCGAAAACATTCAACAACGGAAGTCGTAAATGTTTTAATTAAAATCGAAATTGCCACATGTTCGAACCGAAAGGCGCAAAAATTGCCAATAATGAGTATAACTTAAACACGGCAATTTTCTTTTCAATCGATAAGTCGAACGATTGCCAAAATAAGACAATTATTTTCCGAAATCCATTGAAGACAAAGAATAAAATGTTTGATTTTTTTTTTGTTGTAATATTAATAAATTACTTACTCTGAATCGTAATAAGAGCTCATAAGTGTTTGTATCTTTTAAATTCGCAAATTTGTGCGACTCTATAAATTCGATGTTGCGTGGGCGGTTAACATGAATGCGAGTAAAACACGCAATTGTACAAAAACGGATATACGCACACACATACGCACACACACACGCACAAATACACCCGAGTGAATAAATAAGTACGAAAAATGGCCAATTAATTGCAAAGTGGCTCGTTGATTTTAATTATTGTATTATTATTATTATTATTTGAAGGCATATTTCACATGCATTTTGCTCTATGCGAATTTCGCATTATTTATAATAAAAATGATCGTAAAAACGTTTACGAAAATAGCATTTTACAAAGTCAAAAGACTCTTTTTTCAGTGCACAAAAACAACAACAAAAACACGCGACGTAATTTTTGACAGAAAGTCAGCAACGATCAGCTACGCATAATGTTCATGTATCGTTGCAGATACTTTATGCGGCTAGAAGATACAAAATACTGTACGACTGTGTTGGGGTGGCTGTGATTGCGTTGCGATCTGTGCGCGCACGCACGCGACTTCAAACTGCAATGGACGCGGCAACTTTGGCACGATGTTTGGCCCACTGAACTCAGAGCGAAATTTGCCGCGTCTCGCAGTCGCAGTCACCACCTTCCTCACTTGGCCCGCTTTTTTGTTGCCGCTTGCGCGTATAAGCGTCGCTGCGCTTTGAATTGTTGTTGTTGTAGTTGTTGTTGCTGTTGTTGTTGTTGTAGTTGTTGTTGCCTATAAAAGTTTTCGTGTTTGATATTTCCTATTTGCGTAAAGTTTTCAGTTCTTTCATTCCTCTTGTCTTTTTTTTTCATTTTCAATTTGTATTTGTCTTTGCTGTTGTTGTTGTTGTTTTAGTTACTATTGTGGTTGTACGATGCCTCTAGTCTGCTCTCGAACGCACTCACATTGCATTTTGTCGCAACACTTTGCGTCGGCGGTGTGTGGTTTGAGGGCATGGTCGTTGCCGTTGGCCATGCTTTGGCGCGTGGTGAGCGCATGCCGCTGCTGCATACAATTTAGCCCACTCAGCCGTTTATACACACACATACACACATATTTGTATCTTTATTCCAGCCACAAATAACAAACAAAAACAACAACAACAAACATGTGCGTGTAAGCAAAAACAACACAAGCGAAATACAAACAAAATGCGTTCATTCAATAGCAGCAAAACATGATCGGTGAGAAAAACATAATCAAGACACAAATTACTTAACGTTGCTCAGATTTAAAACTCAAGAATATTTTTCAAATATTTTTATGCAACACTTGAATTTGTTCCATTTTGTTTTTGTATCTTTTTCGTTTGCCTGTTGCAGTTTTCATGGGAATTTTTGGGTTCAGGCATCGGCACACTTTTCTTTTTTAACTCATCATTTTTCATTCTTTTTTTTTGTACTTCTGGTTGTTTGTTTTTTATTATTTCGTCTTTTTTTTTTGTAGTTTTTCCTTTTTTTGTGTTGGCTTATATTTGTTCGCGCCCGACTTGTTGAAATATGTTTTTTAAAATATTTGATTTAATGAGTTGGGCGAACGTTCATTGTTTCGTGGCGCACATGATGGCAGACAAGTGGCAAATGTCTCACACTCATTATCAACATAATTGTGTACTTTAAGTATGAACTCTTTAATAATAAACAACTCGGGTTTTTTAAGGAATATTTTCATATTTTAAAAATCATTTAAAATAAATAAAAATTAAAATTGCAAAAAGTGCGTGCCAAAAATATTTGTGTTGAAAAGATTTATTTTTTTTATGGACTACAAAATGAGAACAAATAAGTTTTGTTGAAAGGAATTTTATCTTTGTATGCAAAAAAATTTGCTTTGCATTTCTTCTTTTGCTTTTGCACATCTTGAGACATGCTACTTAAAAAAAGCTATTAAATCATGCACTCAACAAGCACATGATGATCATGCTTAGTTCACCCACACATTTAACCGAACTCTTGGTATCATTTAAAAACAGTAAATCTTCAAAACAAACCAATGTGAAAAATTAAAAAAAAAAAAGATTTCAACATGCAATTTCCCTTCATTGAAATGTTCTTTAAATATAAATACAAATTCTTTGATCGGTTTATTGCTAATGTGTCAAGACATTAAACTCAATAATCATAATTCTCTGCAAACGAGTTGTATGCATGCACAAACGGCGCACCACCAATCAATGTGCCGCGTCTGCCAACCGCAACAGCAATAAAAATCAGTGAAAATATGCACAAAACAATCTGGAGATGCGTCGTTTCGTACGTCCCGTCTCGTCTCGTCGCGTTTCGTTTCGTCCGTGATAGCCATGTGAGAAGATCTATTTTGAAGCGAACTCATTTCATGGCACAATCGTATTTTTCCAGACATTTCAGACATGTTTGCATGCATTTTACTCTTTCAATATGGCAACTCAATTCAGTTCGGCATGTGCCATGTTGCAAGTAACTAATAAATTTGGCTTAAATCACCGACAACAGTTCAAAATTTTCGCTGCAATGAAACGTTTACAAAAACGTATTTGCTATAACAACAACGATCAACGATCAACGATTTTTCTGTTGTTTTGTAAAGAAATAAATATTTTGTTCCAAAAGCAATGAATTATTTCCATGTGAAATGAAATAAAAACAAAAAACAAATGTATCCGAAACAAATGAATGAGTCATGTCAACATTTTGTTTGGGTGCCGTATACATCAGTAGGTGGCGAAGATACGATATAATTAAAACGCTTGTTTGCGTCTGATTTCTGGCCTTTGTTTTGCATGTTTCAATCAATACATCTTCTTACCGCAAACCCCTTTTGACCCACTGTATGTTTGTTGTTGGCAGGGCCGTTTTCGAGTCAATGCCGTACAACAAACTTATACTTTTTTTTTTTTTATTTTTTGCAATCGTAAATCAAATATTTAATGTTGTATTTATTATTTTTATGTTTTAACCATGCGAGTCATAAAGAGTTCAATGAATCGCATTCGTTGAAAAGAATTAACGAAAACAATCATGTTTGATGAAATTTTTTATAAATAAATAAAAGCTAAAAATCAAAATGTGTCTTAGTTCATGAAGAAGTTCATAATTATTTTTAAATATTATTCGTTCATCATATTTTGTATTTTTTTTTTTTTGCATATTTAAAAAATCATTTTAAACGCAGACAGCTCGTAAAAGCACCCACAACAACAAAAACAATAATAACGACAACAAAAAATGTTCAAGTACATTTTGCGGCGTAATTAAAGCGAAACCAAAAATGCTTTTTAATTCGTTCAATTGAAACTAATTTTTTAATTGTAAATTTTATTTTTGATGCAATTGAAATCATATTCAAACAATTAAACACGCAGTTTTTGTCTCTTGAAAGCAATTATTTTTGTTTTTGATGATCAACAAGGATGCGTAGTTTCGCATTATTTCCAAAAATGATTTGTGCATGTTTTGAAACTCATGATCTTATTAAGTATACGTTCAGCTGTCAATCTAGTAGTTATGTTTTTTTTTTAAACAGTCAGGAGAGGCTTGTGAGCTCCTGAAAATCTTGAAATTGGCATGGTTCTCATTTTCATATTAACTTTTGCCTCTCTTTTATAAAAAAATGTTTGGCAGTCTTACTATTAGAGATAAGAACATTCAAGTTGGTATATTAAATCAGTACTTAAATCACTTCAGAACGACATGATAAATGATATGAGTCATTTATCTCACTAGTCTTTCATTTTACGAACCATCTTCTTTCGGAAATCCTTTCATGGCTTCAAAATTGATACTAATTGCTAATATACAATAGTCACCTTCTTCCAATGATTATTTGTAAGACTTAAATTTTTCAACTGCAAAATTTATCACTTTTATTGTTTTTCAACGCAGACAATTCAGCGTTAATTATTTTCTATTGAAGTAAAAGTGATATGTGTGTATATTTTAAAGGCTTAACTTGGGAACTGCTTAGGAATTTATAGACCCAATCTTCTAATCGATCTATACACTTGCTTCCAGCTTTTAACTTTTTGGAATTCCGATAAAAAAAATTGGGTTTTTGTTATGTCTTCTACTTACATAAAACATCTTATAGATTTTCTTTAATAAGATGAGTTTTAAAAAGAATTCATTAAGTTGCTTAGCTTGTATTAGTTTTACTTGTATTATTTCAACAAATATTTGAAGGAATTTCTTTTACCATGAAAGAAAACTTGCTCTTTGTCAAAATAAACACGCTTTAAAGTTTGTAAGCCAAATAAAATGAAGTCAAATAAAAAAAAATTAATTGGAATTCAATTGAATTGAATTGTGTTGAGTGTTGTATTGAGTCTGTATTTAAGCAACCTACTTGATTTAGTTGACGAGGCCTGCGTTGATTTGCGCTGATTGTGGTCGCTGTGCTCACCGTTACTGCCGCTGGCGTGTCCACTAATTAAATTGTCATCCAAGGAAATGCCGTCGAGCCAATGCATGACATGACATTCTATTAGTCAGCCCGCAAAACACGACAATTGCCAAACACACGCACAAACACAGATACAGAACACACGTACACGTACACGCACAAGCTCACTTCAAAAGACGTTCAACAAACGTAACAACAACAACTACGACAATCACACAACCAAAGCAGACACAATAGCGACATTAAATTTTAACAGCTCATTTAAATGGCAAACCGAACCGAACACAAGACACAAAAACAACAAAAACCAACAAAAAAAAAAAACAAAAGTAAACGGAAAAAAATTCTTCAATTTATTTAACAATTGACATCTTTTTTCCAATTTTTCGCTCATTTACGCGTTGATTTGTTGACACTTTCATATTTTCACCTTTTTTCCTTGTTTTTTTTTAATTTTTTAATTTTCTTTTTTCACTTTTTATTTTTAATTTTTCACAATTGCTTTGTTTCGCTTGTTTAACACATTTTTTTAATTTTTTTTTTGCTTTCTTTCGTTTAATAATTCAGAATTTCTTTGACTTTTCAAGCGCAACAAGTATTGAAGAAGCTTATTTGTTGTATTATATGTATTTGCATTAACATGTCATCAGACGTCAGTCAGTTTGCTGGTTCAATATTCTTTACACTGCTCTGCTGCTTGTTTAAGTTAAATTTTTCGTTGCGTTGCATTTCTTTCACTTCTTTCACTTCGGCAGCTTTCACACTTTTTCTATGCATTCGGCTGTTCATTCATTTTGAACACGCATACGCCCTGTTTGACATAATTAGCACGTTGCACTTTTGTACACTCAACGAACCGTAAAAACAAAAGCATTTAATGCAATTTTTCTCAACCTTTTTTGTTGTTTTTTTTTCTTTATAATGAATTAAATTTTTCATTTACGATATCTTTTGTATTTGTCGCATATATGTACTTTAAAACTCATTAATTGCCAAAGCGTACAAAAGCAAAATATTTGCACATGACAAGCGAGTTTTTTACGTTGAACGCGTTTTACGGCCCGTTTGTGGCGTCGCTGTGTGGTCGGAAACCGTAGCAAACTTATTATAATGTTGAAAAGAAGAAGTGTAAATGCGAAAGAACGAAAACTCGTACGTTGTGTCGAACAGCGTACATTTCGATAATTCCTATCGATCGATTTGCTGTTTTGACGCTGACTGCCGTCGATTGCCGCTGACGGCTGAGTTGTTAGCACACGCTAACAGAATCGTATGGCCCGAAGCGTTCGTAACGCTCGAAATGCTCTCAGCCGTCTGCATGCCTCATCGCCTTATCGCAACGACTCGCTGGCTGGCTGGCTGGCTGGCCGTCCCTCTGTCTGTCTGTCTTTTGCCTGTGCCTATGACTCTGACTTTGGTTTGGGGTCTGAGGCTGTGTCTATGTCTGTGTCTATGTCTGTATATGTTTCTGATGATATTCTTCATGCTGTTGTTGTTATTTTATCAAACGAATTTTCTAGCCATTGTATGCTTTGCTTGTGTGCGTCTGCGTCTGTGTGTATGTTCAACTCCTACTCTTCCTCCAATATTGCTCGTTGCTCATGCTCTCTGTTTATTTGCTTGTATTATAAAATTGTTGCCTTTCCTATTGTCCGCTCGCTGTGCTGTACTTGTAGTATGCTCGACTAACCGACTAACTCGACTCGCCTAACTGACCGATTTCGGGTCAGTTTGTTTTTTTTTTTTTTGTTTCCGTTTGCGTGTTTCGAAAGTGAATCCGTAGACGTTCTTATTGCGTTTCTACACTCTACCGCTCAATGCTTACGTTTCGTTTTCTTTCATTTTTATTTTACACACGACCTCTCAACCGCTCATCCCGTTGCTTGTATACAATACTGAGATATTTTATTTATTTGCACAGAGTGCATGTTTCTAGTTGGCCGATTGATTCTGGCCCCAAGTGACTGACTGACTCCAACCTCGCTCACTTTCTACCCCTTCACACACACACACACACAGGCACACGTGTCGTCCAGCATGCTGTTCATAATAACAGAAATGCAATTTATTGTCGAAATGTCTTTATTTTCGCAATGCAATGCGTTCGTTCGTTCATTTGTTCATGTGACGCGTCTAACGTCAACAGTTGCTCGCTTAATCAATGCAATTTATTTTTCGCAATTTTCGTGTTTTGGCATTTTCCATTAAACTTTTATTACATGTTTGACTTGACTTTCGCGCTGACGTTTTTCATACATTTTTCAAACCACCCACTGAATACTTTGAACGTGTAAAATGATTTATTTACAATTTATGAAAGAATCATTTAACGTTGTTGAATTTTTTTCTGCGCTTGTATTTTTTTCAGGTGAAGAAACGTTTTCAAAGCAATATTTTCATTAGTTTTTGGCGTTTTCAGCATCTTTTTCGACTTTCGACTTCCGCATTGAATATTTAATTTTTAATTGTTTTGAAAATCTTTTATGCTTCATTTACAATACATTTTCTATGCCTTGTTTCACTGCCGGGCCGCACTGCCATTGTGTCTGTTTTTGGCACTCAATGAGCACAGTGGGCTTGACTTTATGTTGTTTAGTGAACGGCTAATAGAAGAAATTGTAATGGGCAGAGGAAAAAATATACCTTTGGCGTATTTATGTCATGTATGATCAGCAACAATTTAACTGAAATTTGACAACAACAAATAAACTGAAAAAAAGTGCACAAGCACAAAGACCCTTCACTGCGATGAAAAACCTGTTCTTAATATACCCAAAAATATCACATAATTTTTAGTACGTTTAGTATAATTTGCTGTAAGAAATGTGAGTGAAATAGAAAGTTAAACAGCTGTTTTTTTTATTTGAAAATTCTGCACACGTCGCTGGTCTGGCAGAACTGACCAAGTGCTCAAGTGTCTTGCAACGTGAACACCTTAAATTTAATTAAAAAATTTGCTGAAATTGTATTCAAAGATTTTCTAAGAAAAGGGAAAGTACAAAAACTCTTCAAGCGAATTCTTTGTGTATAATAAATTGCCTGCAATGAATTTTCGTATTCTCGTAAAAAAAAACACGACGTAGAAGACAAAGTACAATTAAAAGTATTTATTCGAGTTTTCGTTCATTGCCAAAAGTTTGTAATCGATGTGTAAACAAAAACAAAAATCTTGCCTGAAATACTTTGCTTTAATGTTTCTTTTTTGCTATAAAAAAGTCAAATGTTGTTACACTTTTGGCTCAACTGTTGGCTGGCTGCAGCACACTGTGCACTTAATGTGCGTTGAATGTGTTAGAAATTTAGCTAAACGCCATTAAAAGCGCTTGGCAGCACTCATGTTAAGTCAAAACAATTGTATAGAAAAATACTATTTTATGTTTAGTTGTCGTAATTTAATACGAATTGTAAATAAAGTACGAAAATAACACGAAGTGTGCAAACACAAATCATTTGAACGAACTCATAAACAAATTAGGCACTTTTCTGGCATACATTTGATTCTTTTCGTGTGTGTTCGTTTGTGTTTGTTTTGTTTTGCTTTGTATTTCTAACGTGTCATATTTATTGCTACCACGGGTGCAACGATTTGTCTGAGTGAACTCCAGCAGCGACGCCTCGACTTGACTCGACTCAACTCATTCAACAGCATTGCGTTAATTGCCGTAAACGTACAAATTATTTGATTTATTATAACGAATGCAAAATGAGCACGTCACATCACTGCACATGTATGCGCTTTGTGCCTTTGTTTTACAGTTGGCCTGCACATGTCAATGAACGCTAAAAAGTGCTAACGATTAATTTGTACGCTGACAAACGAAATCAGTTTTTTAATATATTTATTATTTTTTTTAAGCTTTCTTATTATTTTTTGCAACATTTAATAAGTTAACTGCACAGTTTCAATTATGTTTACTTATATTTATTTTTTACGCGCGCTTCAATTGCATTTCAATTGCTTTCGTTTTCGGTTCAGTTGTTCGTTCACGGTTACACGTTGCGTATGAGTGTTATTGCCGTTTGTATTTATTTGCTTTGCGGCACTTTGGTCACAATGCAAATGCAAATGTAAATGCGCACGGAACGGCAGAAAGAACTTACGACTTACTGCATAGACAGCAGGCAAATAACTCAAAACAGCTGAGCGCTTGGCGCACGTGTGTAAGCCCCAAGCGAAGGCGGCGGCGGCGGCGACGTCGACTGCGTCGCCTGCAGCGCAAGTGCATGCATTTGCCGGCGTACTTTGTTGGAAATTTAAAAGAAACAGAGAGAAGCCTCTGTCGCCGTTGTCGTCGTCGCCGTCGTTGGCATGAAAGATGTTCTCATGTTGTTTAAGTACGTTCACTTGTATCTGTGCGTATGTACGTGCATGTGTGTGTGCGCTTGTGGTATATACATACGCCTACAACTGTGACTCGTTTGTGTTTATGTCAGAAGCCAAATTGTATGAGATAAAAAATCTCATTGTCATTGAGATAAAATGCATTGTTTTACAGAGTTAAGATACATTTTTTTTTTTAGCGAGACGAGCGGCAAATTTTAGTCAATATATACGTAGACGTGTATGTGTGAGTGTGTGTGCAATTTCTAAGGTCCCGTTGGCAATGGAAATTAGCTTTTAGGGTTGTCATGGTATTGCAGTTTTTTTTACATATTATTTAACTTCTTTGATTTTCATGACTTTATCAGATCTTTTTTAATATATTAGTTTAAAAATATATATATTAGTCATATGCATTGGTCATGACTTTAGCATGCGGCTTGCATTAGAGATCTGCATGAATACATTCATTAAGAACACCAAACTAAAGTACTCAAAATGCTGTAAAGTAGTCAGAAATTATACTCAATTGCTCTTTCACACTCATATCTTGTTCTGTTTTCATTCACTTTACAGCTGTTCATACACATTCACTCAAAATGGGTACATTAAACAGAGTGAATTATTCATTTGCCTTTTAAAAGCATTCATTTGCTGCTTTGAATGTATTCATTTGCCGTTTTGAATGCATTCATTCCGACCTGTGGCTTGCATATACAAAGCAAACATTAAATATCCCCGCGCTTATGTCAAAGTAAAGCAAAATGTGTGCTTTAATAGAAATTAAAAACTTCGCCAGCGTTGACAACCCTGTAAAATTTCAATCAATGAAACTAATTTTCTGCTGAGCAATATTAATACTTGAAATATTTTCGACGTTAAAAATGCCGCCGCCAACCCCAACCACCCTTTGCGCGCCCACAAGCGTTAGTTGTGCATAAAAGAGACGCTTTCTTGCGCCGCTCAGCGCAGCGCAGCTCAGCTTGCAGCACACATGTGTGCATGCCAGTGTGTAAGCCAGCTTGTCACTTGGAAAAATGTTAAATGCCAAGGAGAATATGCACGCATATACGTGCACATGTAACATAGATACATACAACCATAAATATGTATGTAAAAAATAGAAAAGACCTTAAATGAAAGCAGAGACTAAAGAATTGTTGGGCAAAGGGGGTGCAGCTGATGACACCATCAATAGCCGCAAGCAGCGAACAACACTCAAGTCTGCAATTAACACATCGACAAGCCACAAGTGCACACACACACACACACACTCACAGGCACACACACAGATAAAACACAAGACAAAGCCACAATGTACACTTGTGTGTATTGTGTATCTGATATCGGTCGAAAGCATTTTAGAGATTATCTTATTGGAAGCGTGTGTTTTGTCATCGTCGCCGTTAGTTAGCTGACTTAAGTGTTTATTGGAAAATTGTTTAAACTGGGAAATGTATAAACAAAGCATATATTCATTACAACTTACTTACAGTTAAGGGCATAACGAAGGGTGAATTGTTACACAGATAGACAAACGGTCGATTGTTCTAACGAACAGATAAATTATTCCATTGTAATAAAGTGTCGACAAAGTTGTGCAAACTCTTGTTGGTCGAGTGGCATGTGTAAACAAGTCTTTGGCTTTGGTTTTGGGCATTTAAATTACTTAAAACGTATTTATTTCTGATTTGCTAACAAATGTTCAACTACACACACTCACACACACATGCGCAAATCGATTGTTTTATAAAATCAAATAGTCAAATGGCAGACATGACGCCCACTTTAAAATTTATTACATCAGTTGTGTTCATTCGCAAGCTCGTTGTGCCCAAGCCATAAACATAACCTCTAAGGCGATGTTGTTAGTTGCCTTGGATTTGCATGCTTATTTATTACGTATACGCAACGTTGGTCAATCTTTTGCTTTACAACTTTGTTTGTGTGCATGTATATGTGTGTGTGTGTGTGTGTATGTGTGTGTGCGTAAATGAAAGTTTTTCATTTGCTCGAAATTGCTGATAAATTCAATTTATACGAACTTTTCTTCTATTCAACTAAATAAATTTACCTTATTTTTTGCCGCCTTCTCATTGATTTCATGCCCCCACTTATGTACATTTGCAACAAGTGCACGTTGCCGCCCAACGCATATCCTTGCTCCTTGCGCCTGGCCTGTCCAACTGCCAAAAAAAAAACAGCAAAATATTTGTTACAATTGCTTGCATGTTTGTGGCTTAACTTTATTCATGCTTGATTTTGATAGTTTTTCGCTTTGTTTTGTTTAACTTTGTTTTGCTTTGTTTTCTATTTGCCGTTTTACGCTCCGATTGCGCTACTCAAACTTCAAAAACAAATAATTTTGAATTATTAGTTTTTGTTGCATGTTCTTACCTGCCGCACGACGCCAACAACATATTGTTTGGCTGATGCTTTGAGCATGCACAATGAGTGATTCGCCTGGGCAAATGCATAAAAAAGCGAGCCGAGTAGGCGAAAAAAAAGGGCGCAGGCGTAGGCGGCACAAAAAAAAGTATTAGCAAAAGTAGTCAAATTGTAATAAAACGAAAACAATTCGAACAATTTTGCAACAAGTGTAGCACTTTGAGTGCACTTCGTGCAGTTTGGCATTTATTGAAGCAGCTTTCATTTATTTTCATTTACAACAGTTCGGACCTTTTTTCTTCTACTTCTACTGCTATTTTTTGTGTGCATGTTTATTTGTATTTCAGTTGTTGTACAACATTGAAATTCATTTGTTTTGCTTGCAGTTTATTTAAACAAAACCAAAAAAAAAACAACTTTCTATTGGTCAAATGAAAGCACAATAGGAAAAATTTCAAAAACATGGCATTATGTTGAAAATTTCAATTCATTTGCGCACTCATAATTGTACTTGTGCTTAATGAAGACAATGAAAGCTCTCATACACACAACAATCTTCTACTCATTAGACTTAAATCAGTGTGAAAAATTTATTGAAAAACTTTGCTCAATTCTTCAACATTATTGCTAACGAAGCCCAAAGAAGTTGTGCAAAAGTAAGAAAAATTCAAAGAAATTCGAAGCAGAAATAAAAAATAAACAATAATTTAAAAAGTGATTATCGTTAATTGTTATTGCCATTTAAATTTGACGCATCATTAACGACACACAAAATAAAACGAGTTTGAAAATTATAAAATAACGCAAAGCTCAAATTATAGCAAGGAAAATTCATGCCAAAGCAGCTTTTTTTTGCAACAAAGCTCTTTTGCGCGCTCACTTGATTTTCTTCAAATGAAAATTCGCTAAATTTTCTCTTCACAACAAATTCAACAACGTGCACGTGCTCTCTTTCGCTCGCGCTCTCTCTCTCACACGGTTGTTGAAAAAGAAAAAGAGAAATACACATTTCACTTTGTTTGAGCAAACAACGACCATGTGTCGGCAACTGTAGCATACTTTAAGGCGCCGATATTAAAATGTCTTTGCGGACAAGCAAAAATAAAAATAAATTTTGATGTTTTAAACGAAATGCATTAATTTTTACAACAATATTTGCAGCATTTTTTTATATTTATTTATGATTATTTTATATATATATTTTTTTTTATTTATTTTGTTTTGCTTTATGTTTTGCTTTGCTATCTTGTCTGCGAGAGTCTGAGTAATTATTAAGACTGTTTTGACTGTTTGACCGTTGATAGGAAAAGTTCATTGGTTCGCGTAAAATTTATAACCATTAAAATTGTTTGACATTTTCTTAATGTAAAAACTCATTTGAGTTTATTGTGCTTGGACGCGATAAGCCTGTGGTCAATTTGTTGTTACATTTTTTATGCTGTCAGTCAAAAAAATATTAAAAAAATTAAAACAAATAAAAAAAACTTTTAATGTCATGTTTTTCTTTTCTTTTGTTATTTGTTTTTTTTTTTGTTTTTAATCAAAATGCATTAATTTGTTGTCAACGGTTGATTTTTTTTAATAAACAACGAATGCATTGCACGTCTGTTGGCATTCACTTCATCAGACTTGTCTGCCTGTCATTTGAAATGCATTATTGTCAACGCTGATATGAATAACAACGACGAGCAACGTAACTCTCAGTTGACTTCCTTCCGCCTACATTGATACTGACGCCTTTGCATATGTAGCCAACGTTCTAGCCGGCTGTCTGCCCGTGTCTGTGTTTGTGTGTGTGTGTGTGTTGAGTGGTGCGAAGAAAATACTTTATGTTGATTGAGATATACGATCTTCTGCTACTGAATGAGTCTGCAAAAACAATGCGAAAGCACAAACAAGTTGTCAATGTCAATTTGTGTTGACTGAAGGGAAATATTTGCCACTTGCCGCAGTTTATTGAACTTCATGTTAAATGATTAAACGTGAATATTTAAAGATATTTCATCAAATTAAATATTTTTCAAGTGTTACTTAAAAATTGGTATAAAATTTGATCTTCTTATTTAATTAAGTCTTCACAACAACCAACCAACCAAACAACCCTCCCACCAACAGTACAACAACAAGATGCTGCTGTTGCTGCTTCTGGTGTTGATTGTAAATCATCATAAACACTTGGCAACTGTCAAAATGTCGGCTGAATTTATAGTTTTAGCGCTTGGCTTGGTCAGTGCGAATGCAGCAGCTGCACGAGACACGAAGGCATATGAAATCGGCATTAATTTTAATTGCAAATATGAAGAACTTGCCATAGCAATTTGCATACGTACTGTTGACTGTAATGACAGCAATATTTTTCTTGCATTTAATTTTATTCTTTCGTATATATTTTTTTTTATCTTATATTCTGTAATAATACAAATTCAACGAAGCATGAAGGCTTGTTAAATAACAAAAAAAAAAAAAGACAGAAAAAATCAAATGTAAAAAAAGGAAGAAGATGTCTTAAGTAAATAAAATGCGAATTAAATTTATTATTGCCACAGCGAGTCGATTTCACATTTCACTTGAGTGACTACGCCGACTGCCGTGCTGTGCTGTGCTCAAGTATCGCTCGTACTTGACTACCGAATGCACGTATCGAAAGCGTGCGCTTCAACCCTTCATCCCCCCGGTCGAACTACACAAGCCGCTTGTGTATTGCGTGTCTGCTCCGTTGCGATTCGCTTTTGTGCGTGTAACTTTGTGCTACACCCTTTTTGCTGGGGAATTTCTTAAGCCAAAGCGTTGCGAATTCGCCTTTCGTCATTCACCATCACTCGCAATCGCAGTCGCCGTCGCAGTTGTCTGCTGTCTGTTGCTTGGCTTATGTAACGACAAGCATGAACAGCTACAACAGCAACGGTATACGAGAGAACAGCACAGAACAACGTCAACACCAACAAGTGGCAATTGAATATGGCAATCAAAATCTCATGAAATCCAATCAATTGAATGTAACAAAAAAGAAATAGAAAACAAAACTAAAAAATTGTTGCGAAAGAGGGTTACTTTGGCAACCCTTTCGGACTTTATTCACGATTGCATTGATTCGTTATCGATTTGCAAAACTTTCAGTTTATTTTTTTCATGTCATTTTCTCATTTTGCCGTGCTGTCCTTGCACAACATTTTGTTGTTCTTACATCAATTGGCATTGAAGTATTTTTTTTTTATTCGTTCCAAAAAAAAACAACACTGGCCACAAATTTTATTCGACCTATTTTGTTGTGGATTTTTAATTTTGCTGTACTCTTTGTAATCGAACAATGTGCCAATATTTTGGACGTCTCTGTTGTTGTCAGTCAAAGTACACGCTTTCAAATCCAACATTCATCTAATGAAGTTGAAACTATTATTAGTAGTATTAATTGTATTTTACTCTCCATGAACTTTGATATTTAAATAAACTTGTGATTTCACTGAGTCTGCCAAAAAAAAAATGCTCTTTTATACTTTCATCATAATTTATAAGGCACAACTGAAAATTTCAATTATTATTTTTAATAAATGCTGAAAAAAAAGCATGTTTTGTTTTCTTAATTCTTGGAAGATTCGATACGTCTTCAATATAATTTAAATTTTTTAATGGATTAACTCTGAAGAATGTTTTATTCAAATTTGAATATAATTAAAATTTTTTAATGGATTAACTCTGGAGAATATATTATTCAAATCTCTTATTTTCTACAACAAAATGTTTTTTTTTTTTTTGATCAATAAACAATTTTCACTTCTCCAATTTAATAAAGAAAAACACGTCTCAACCAAACGAAGCGATTTAAATGCATTCGTCTTTAGAAACTTCTCAATATTCATGAACTTCTTATCAGTCAAACGTTTCTTTAAAAATGACTTTGTTAAACATTATTCTCTTTGTTCTATTACGCAAAGCCAACAAAAACCATGACTTTACAAAGCAGAAGCAAAAAAGAAAAACCAAACAATTGTTGCATTATTTCATCAGCGAGCAAAGTTGCAAAACGCTTTTCCACTGAGCAAGTCTCACTTGCCACTCGACTTTGTTAATGTTACAAAGTAAGAATGCAACTAATTGCAATTAAGATTACTTGTCTGCGCTCCTTGCTGCAAATCGCAGTTGTCTTTTTTGTTTGTTGGCAGTGTACGTTTTTGTCAGGAAAAAGTATCATTTACTGTGAAATGAGTGCAATGTTGAAATATGTCAGTTTAGTGGAAAAAAAAAAAACAACAAATACAAATAAAGTGAAACAAGACAAAAACTCAGCTCAATTCAAGTCAACGCAAGGCGAAGAGAAGAGAAGCAAACGAACGAACCAAACCAACATGGACATGCTCACGCACGCACGAACCAACACGGGCATGTCCTATCAGTGCGTCCGTCCGTCTGTCTACTTGTGTATGTGTGCCTGTGAGTGGTTTTTTACGCCTGATTGACGCGCTGACTGACTAAATGAATGACTTCGCGCTGCAATAGCAAATGAATGAATAACTCACACACACAGAGTGTGTATGTGTGTATGTGTGTGTGCGTGTGAGTGTGCAAGTAAATGAGTGAATGACTAAATGAGTGAGCGTCAGAGTGAATGACTGACAAATTAATTGCATTTCTTGTACATTGTTGCACATTTGAGCGCGCGCCAAAAAGTATGCTTTAAATACTTGCCACAAAAAAAGAACAAAAATGCTGTCAAGTTGAACACTTTCTTTTATAAAATGTGTGAAGCATGTCACATGAGCATGTGTGTGTGTGTGTGTGCGTTGGTTGAAAGGTGAAGAGTAAAGAATAATAGAAGCGAAAAAGAAGAGAAGGGCTGAAAAAAATGATTGTCCAGCCGCTCATTTAAATGTCATACAACATTAAAATTGATTGCTCGCAAATCTTTTTTTACACTTAAAATCCTTTACATTTACACAAAGACAGACCCAAGTATACACACACACACACGCACACGCACACGTACAAGCATGCATGCATAATGGGAATGAGAGTCATATTTTGTAGCTTTAAGAAATATTTCATGAGATTCAACGCAAAGCACTTGTTAAAACAATAGGGCAACAGCTGCTACTTTTCGGCAGCAACGCAGATATCTGTAATAAATCTCAAACATTTCTCAGCCATATGTTTCACCTATCTACATGGGCAACCCAACCCAAGACAAGACAGCCTTAACCCGCGCCATGGCAACGACCATGACCACGCCCTTTGCTGACGCTATAAGCCCAACGTTTTCGCACTCAAGAAATATTGTAACAAATGCAAAAAAATAATAATAAAAAAAAAGAAAAAAAACGAAGAAAAATAGAATACAATAGGAAAAGAAAGTATCGCTCAATCGAATGATAACATTTTGTGCAAAACGAGGCCGACATGCCGCCATGCCGCCAGCCCTGCCACGTCTTTGTCGCCTTTCCATGCCATTTTATTACAACATAATATTTTATTGCGTACCTTTAGACATTTGAATGGCGACTGCCCGAACAGCCTTTGCTTTTGCGTTTGCCGTTGCCTTTGCCATTGTTCATCAGTGAGTTCTAGCTGCTGAATGTTGTGCGCTGAATGGACACGTGCGCCGGGTTACTTTCATCTGTGCTAAAGCTCCTTTTTGCCAGCATCTTTTTATTTGTATTTGTATTTGTATTTCTATTTTTATTTTATTTCATTTCATTTTACTTTTTTTATTTTTTATTTTTCCCCCCATTGCCCTTTCGAGTCAGTGTTGCTACACGAAAATGTGTAAATTTGCGCTCGTTTCAGTGTTTTGTCGTTGAAATTGCTCAATTCCAATGGAGCGATTATGCCGAAAGGGGTTTGCGCTGTCATTCTGCTTTGATTCGTATGCCGGCTTTGGTTTTGGATACGTTTACGTTTACGGTAACGTTAACGGTTTCGGTTTCAGTTTCGGGTCTCGTTCATTGTACGGATTTGTGTTTGGATTGTGTGGATTTTTGCTATTTGTGTATTTGACAAAGGTAATAAAATGGGCTTTTAACTTTTTCCTGCCTGCTCTGTTGATGTTTGTCTATTTGCCAAACCTAATGGCAATAAAAAGTAAAAAAAAAAAATCTTCTTCTTCAAACCAACCACCCCTACCCCAATGTCCTTACTCCAGACAAAATTGACTTTTAAACTTTTAACTCGTTGTCGCATTTTCTACAAAAAAATCCCATTAAATTTTACTTTTTTGATTAAAAGCCAAAAAAAAAAAGTTCATTGACAAAATTTCTTAACCTTGAAAAATGCACACAGCATTTATAATATTTTTGTGGTCATTTACTCATTTATAATATATAAATTTATATATTTAGTACGATTTGCTTATTTAGATGTCGAATTTTGAAAGTCGTTTTATGGCTCATTGCTAATTTAAATAAATTTAACATTCACGCGACAAATTTTCCGTTTGTTCGCTTTCAAAGCAAATATAAAAGTATGATATTTTTCATCATTTGTTTAGAAACATGTTCATGTATTGTGCACTATATTTTTGATCGCCTTCGTCATCGCTTGTTTTTGAGCAAACATTCTGCCGGAATTTGTTTCTTTGTTTACTAACGTTAAATAAAAAATGTCTAAATAAATAAAAAACAAAGCGCAAAATAATCGCGTACAATATTTATTTTAAAAATGTTAAATGTTTTTGCAAAATAAAAAAGCAAAATCTTGTTTTTCTATGATTAACATTTCCGGTTTTTGTCATGAACATTTTGTTTTTTATTCGCTAAAACAAATGTTACATATGCAACTCATTGACATTGGTCAGTACAGTATTCAAAATATTCAACCTCTTCTAAGTATAAATTTTACTTCATACGGTTTTATAGTAAGAAACATCATATAAAAATACAAATTTATATTATCAAACATGTCTTTAATGGCCTTGAATAAACAGAAAAATAAAATCCAAAATATATTTTTCAATGATTTATTAATTTTATTTTACATATATAAAATATTTTCAGCCTTCAACATTGTTTCCTATAAATGCTGTTTAAATTGAACAATACTTTTTCAATTATGTTTATTAATATAAATAATAAAAAACGAGCAGCCGTAAAATGTTATACAACATTATTATTTACACAATTATACAAACATATATTTTTCCAAATATGAAAAACAAAAGTTGAAGCACATATATTTTGTGTGTAAGCAAATAACGTTGCATTGACCCTTAGCCAATGAAAAGGAAGTCATATAAATAAAATACACGTTTTGTATATTTCCGAAGGCAGACTTTATTCTTCTCTATAACAAAACTTGAAGAAAATGGAAAACGCATTTTCTATTTATACAAAGACATGCACACAGATTTCGACTTTCAGACAATGAAATTAAAAGGAAAATTTTGGAGAAAAACCAACAACAACGAAAACCAACAGCCGACGGGCAACACCCCAAAGAGCGACATAAGAAGAAGAAGAAAAGTGAAAACTTTGGTTTGAATGCACATACGAAAGTAGAAGTGAGAAATCGCAGTGAGAGATATCTAGAAAGAGCAGAATTTTTCATATACAATTGGAATTATTGTAAACACAGAGGAGCAAAGAACAAAATGCGAATAAAGAAAATATTCTAAATATAAACATTTTGAGCACGAATGAAAAGCCGGCAAGCTAAAACAACAACAACACGAAAGAATAGAAGAGTCACTGTGTTGTATCATAAGTGAGTGCATGTGTTTGTGTATGTGTGTGTGTGTGTGTGTATATGCAGTGAGCATGAGAGAGCATAGCAAAACGAGAACGAGTGGGAGCGCTCATTGCATGAACATTGTGGGAGATCAAAATATTGAAACAAATTCATAGCCGAATTTATAAAATAGAAAATTTTAAAAATAAAATTCATTTAGCGAAAGCGTTAAAATGTCCAAGAGCAAACGTTAACAGCTGCGACAGCGATTGCATACTTTGGAAAAAGTCGGAAAAAACCAAGGCATTGCATGTGAAAAACATTTGCCGTACGATCAGTACGCGAGACTGCGTCGGCGAGTGAGGAACAAGCGAAAAAACCAACGGGAAAATATATAATTCGTGCGATACGAATAGAAAACGGGAAAGTGTAACCAAGACAAAGATTTGTGTATATTTTTAGATTAGATATACATACATACCTATACATATACATATAAGAAGCGACTGATACATATAGACGGCCTATATATAAATATACATATGATTGTGTGTATATGAGTGACAGTAAAAACGCATTTGATCTGTGAAAGTAATAAAGTGAATTCAATTGTAAAAGCTAACGAAGTAACAAAGATAGAAAACTGAAAAATGACGGATGTACCGGAACCCGTACGAAAGTGCGCCAATCTATTGAAGGCCACAAAGAGCGATACCGAAAAGTTCGCTGCCCTTTTCATGGTCACCAAATTGGTGAAGGGCAAGGATTGCAATGCCGAAGCGAAGAAGCTCTTGTTCGAGGCCATCGGTTTTCCCTTCTTGAAGAAATTGCTCGTCTCGAAGGATTTGCCCAATGATTGTCCGCCACTAGTCTACAAGAGCGTTGCACTTTCGATACTTACCTGTTTCTGTCAGGAGGAGGAGCTGGCCACGCATAAGGATATCATTGATGCCATACCCACGTTGTTGGAGATTGTCGAGCAGGCCGATGATGATGATTATGAGGATAATCTGATTGTCGTAAGCGAGGCGTATAGCTGTCTGAAGAGCATTGCCAGTCATGCACCAGGTCAGAATGCTTTGCTTGCCACAGGCGCATTGCCCAAAATGTCGCAAATCTATTCGGCGCAGAGCTTCCAAACTGATGAGGCTTTGCATTTGATTGTGCTCTTGGTGAATAAGTTCGGCATTGACTCATGGACCGACGATCCGAAGCCGTTCCATGCGCTTGTGCAGCGCATTTCGCTCGACATGGAAACCGATCACACGGAGCGCAAATACGAACTTTGCCGCATACTGTCAGCCATCATGATCACAAGCAGACGTGAGATTATTGTCAATACGCTGGAGGGCGAAATCTGGCCGGAGAGTTTGTTCAAGGGCTGCAGTGATATACTGAAGGCCAAGATCGGCCCAAAGCAACGCGAGCCAGCCATTCAACTGATTGCGACCATACTGCAGGTGCTGGGCATACAGTGGGCCTTCATGGATGACTCAAAGCAGTCTTTCCTCTTGCTATTGCAATTGGCTGCAATCGAGGTGCGCATGCAGATGGACGAGAAGAAGCTGGAGACGACCTTCAAGCAAGCTGATCTCATTACCAATTGCTTTGTTATACTTGAGTATTGCATTGAGTACATGGCCAGCGACCAGCTTGATCTGGAGCCGAAAGAGAAGCAAACCACATACACAGCGCTCAAGGGCGCATTCAATCAAGTGTTGGCCGTGCTGACACGCGTCTCCAATGACAAGGTCAAGGACAGCACCAGTCCCCGTGACAAGGCATTCATTTTCGCCATTGTGCGCATACTCTCCGCCTGGTTGGCACAAGAGACTACGGCCATGCGTCCTGCCATCTACAAGCTCTTGCCGTTCTTGTTGAAGATCGCTAATAATTCGTTCCATGAGCTGAAGGAATGGCGTGCTGGGCCACGCGAGGGCGAAGCACCCGTCGATGTGTTGCGTCTCATGTTGCCCGCTTTGTGTCACTTTGCTGTCGAAGACGAGGCACGCCGCGTACTCTTCACCCATAAGCAAGATGAAGTGTTGCTCGAGCAAATCGAATTCTACTTCAGCATTGCGCACTACAAACGTCCGCCAATACCACGTGCCGAACGTCTCGCACGCATGAACGAGCCCGATCCGGTGCCGACGCCCAAGCAGCTGGAAGAAATGAAGGATGCGCGTGGCGCAATCGTCTCACTCTGCAACATACTCATGAACTTCACGGTGCTGGAGCCGAAGCGTGCTGAGGACGCGCCCGTCTTTGCCAACTTGCTTAAGTTTGTTGTCGAGAATTTGCCCGAACTAAAGGACACGCACGATAATCTTGTCGTGCACGGCAACATGGCCGTGCTCGGTCTGTTGCTGTTAAAGCAACAATCGAAGAAGATCAAGAAGAACGATTTCTCCATTTGCCGTTACATACAGGCGACAATTCGTTTCCTCTGGGATGCCTACAACATTGACGAGTCAAACGATCCCACAGCGCTTGTCGTCTCCATTAACTACAAGGAGAACTGGATGGAACTCTCCGAGCTGTGGTTCCTTGGCATGCAAACCATCAGCGGTGTGCTGCCGCTAGTGCCATGGCTGTCAGAGTTTGCGCTCGAGTCCGGCTGGGCTGAGGGCATTGTGCAGACACTGAAGAAGGTCAAGATCGGCACACTGCCGCCCAATGTCAAGTCCGCCTACGAGGACTTCCTATCATCGCTTGTCGATGTCAATGCCGATGTCATCGCTGTGCTTAAGAAGGCCGATGCTCTGCGCGTTTGCCGCAATCACCGATTGATGGACTTGGGCAAGAAACTCTTCGGCGATTAAATGTGCGCTTCAAAATAACTCTTTGCTTTTACACACACACACGAAAACAAGGATACACATTTTTTCTAGTCTAAGTGAACTTTCATTTATTTTTTATTTATTTTTTTTTGTATTCTAAACTTTTCTCTTTTGGCACAATAATGTGTTTTTAGTGCAATGACGTCACTGAATAATTTAATATTTACTTTTTGGCTGAAAGAACAAGAAATGTTTCGATTAAGAAAAAGAAAATATTTTGTATAACTTTTTTTATGCTGGATTTTTATTAATTAAACAAAAAAAAACCAAAACTTATAAAACAATTTATTTCAATTAATTTATTTTTATTTTTTATATTATTCCACAGTTATTTTTATACGACTCAACAAATGTATTTTTGTTGTATAAAATTTCTTTTTTGGCTTTGGCGGAGCTTCGTGTGTTTTTGTTCCCTTATGTATTTGTCAAATTGTCGCCCACTTTCTTTTTCAAACACACATATTTGTTAGACACTCACAACTGCTTGCAACAAATAATTTTTGGCATATTTTTCATTTTTGTGCCAATTTTGCTCACATTCGATAAATGTGTGGATTATGCCGTCCGCTCATGCCAGAAGACACAAACCGAACATTTGTGTGACGACAACAAAGCACAAAAAATGCATGCCTTTTTTTCGCAAACAAACAAACAAACAATAAATAATTTTTGTAATTTGTTGAACAATTCAATTTGATTAGTGTTGAAGTGCCTTTCAGCAGCTCAAAATACGCGTGCATATATACGATATTTTCATGGTGAAATGCTTTAAATTTCATTTCCGCAAGAAATTTGCCATTTTGAAATTTATACAAATCAATGAGAAACTCAAATGCGTTTCGATTCAATCAAATTTCAGCGACCGCAGATAAACAAGACCGCAGCCTAAAATTATACAACAAATTGTGAAAATTAGGCTAAAATCTATCTATGCAGGCAAAGCATACGCAAAGGCTAAGCGTGCGAGAGAGCTAGATACATTTTTGAAGAGATACACGGTGTGTGGCCGCGCTATAAACGAAAGCCACCAGCATAGTAGAACCGAAATTATAACAACAAATTTTCAATACACGTAATTAGTGAAACGTAAAAATTAATAATTTTCGTTATAACAAAATTAGATTGAAAATGCAACAACAACAACAACAAGAACAAAAATACACAAAACGCACGAGGCACATCGATTTACGCCAATATGAAAACGACCGCAAACGCGGCACGGATAACCGAAACATGCGACCATGAAAGCCTTTTTCAGCCATATGAATATGCGACGGACGAAGAGCAATAAAAACAAAAAAGAGATACTTATATTGAGTTGAGCCCAAAAGGACAATGGGCGAAGTAGAAAAATTGTATCAATTTGAGGCAATCAGAAATGCACACAAACAACAAATATGCAGACAAATTGAACGAATATCGCACACAATGTCTGTCCGTCTCTCTGTCCGTCTGTGTGGGTGTGTGTGTGTGTGAGTGCGTGTGAGTATTTGTGTATCATTTAACAAGTGTTTACTGTAGTTATTGTTATTGTTTTTATTTTGGTGTTTATTGTTGCTGCCGCCAAAAACTGAAACCCATTAAAATTTTCATATGAAAATATGAAAATTTGTTTTAATTTTCTGCTCGAATATGGCGGTGCGCCCAAAAAGAAAGAAGTTTTCATTATTTTCGCTTTTGTTGTTGCTGTTGTTGTTGTTGTTGTTGTTGTTTATAGCTACGCAAAAAGCTTTTGCATAAAATTATTGTTGAAAACATGATTGTCATTGTTGTTGTTGGCATTTGTTGAAATTATGAGAATTTGCGGGCATGTGTTTGTGCTAAAGTTTTGTAGATACAAAACAACACTTTGTAGATACAAAAACAAATGTGCAAATTATGTATTTTGAATAATTTAATTGCATTTCGTCGCACGTTGGCGGCCATTGGTATTATAAGCAGATGTCCTGCGAAATATACGGCGAGTTAATTTCTGGTTGATTAAAGCGCAATTTATCAGCGATCAATAATTTGCGTATTAAACTTTTCAGTTGCCGAGCACTGAAAATAAACGAATTGTCGCATAACTTGATGAACTTTTAATGACTCCTCAATGCATAAAGAAATACATGAGGTCACTGACACACGTTGCCTTGGCCGAGCCACAAGTATGATAAAGTTACAAATTGAGAAACAGAAGTTTTGTTTCAAGAATGCAAAGGAGACTAACAGCATTATTTACATAACTTCTCTTAACACTCAAAGTATGGCAAGTTTGCCAATCGGCGGCTGTCAACGACTGTCATGACCGCAGGCTAAGGCAAAATAAAAACAAAGCCTGAGACAAATAAGATCGAAAATAAATTTCTGCTTATCTGAATGCCCAAAAAAAAACAAAAAACTATTAATAAACATAAAAATGTCTTTGTATATAAAACATCAACAACAATAATTGAAATAAATCGTTTGACAAATGATGTTCACAATGATAGAGAAATAAAATCTTAAAGTGAAAAAAAAATCACACACACACACAAACACACAAAACGATTGACAAATCGAGAAATAAAATGAAATACAAGTAGCAAAAAAAAAACCAAGAAAAACAACAACTTTTTATCTCTAATCATGAATGCGCGACAAGCAAAAATTTACTGAAAAAAAAAAAAAACAAGTAAAAGAAAAAACATCGCACTGACCTCAGCTAAAAAATGCGTGCGTTTTCAATGGGCGGCATTTCATTATTATTTTTACTTTAGTTTCCTCATTCGTTTCCGCTTCCGTTTCAACTACCGTTTTTGACTTGACACCGTTCAAGCATTGTGTGCTCTGTGCTTTTTTGTTATCTTCGATTGTATTGACGCCGTCGTTAAAGACAGTGGCGTCAGCAGGATGAGGCGTGCGGCCGCGTGTGCCACAAGTTAAGAGTTTATAAAGCTGTTTCGTAATGTTTTGACAAATGATTTTGTTTATATTTTCCATTTCATCGCATATCCTAATGGCGACATTCTGTGTCATTCTACAAGCCTCAAACCAAAGGTTTCAATGTCGACGACCGCGAAACTGAGAAAAAAAATCACACACACACACGCACAAAAACAAACTGAAACGAATTGTCAACCGAATGGTCGAATGTTGGTCACAGATCATCAACATTGATTTCAAAGTTTGAGTTCCCTTAGCCTCAACACAAGTTGTTGAAGTAGGAGAAGTAGCAGCCACACCATCATCATCAACCTCATCATCGTATACAACATTATCAGTGAATCATCATCATCATCAGCATCATCATCATCATCGGCAGCAGTGCCATCAACATCATCAGTGTGGCATCATCAACAACGTGCTTTGTTCGATTTTATGTCAATGTTGGAAATTCCAACGCATTGCTCTCTATAAATCGTTGGTCATTATGAGTTTGAAGTTCTTTGACTTTAAACATTTGAATGAAGCTCGCATTGAGGGTAGTCATGTCATGGCAGGACAAGTTGAAAGTTTGATGTAAGTAATTTATTATCACAAAACCGCATCGTATAAAATGTTGCCAACACTTTTTGTGTGAACATGCGTAATGTATCTATTTTTTTTTTTTTTTTGTTCTATTTATTCTTTGTTTCGGTTAGGCGTATTCACAGCTTGCATCGTTGAACATATACATATATATAAATTGTATTTTGCTTTGAACATAACAAAAGTTTAATAGACTCATTTGTTTGAATTCATTAGTGAAATCAAAGTGAAATGGCAAATAATTAATTTTCAGAGAATTACACTTCAATAATCACGCAATTGCTTGTTACAAATGTAAATATGTTCGTTTAAATAAAGTAAAAGTTTCATAAATTTACAAATTTCAGGCCATGAAAATGCGTGCTCAACAGACAGTGACGCATAAAATATTTAAACAATCAACAGAGAACATTGAAATGTGTCTTGTTTGTGTACGAAAATAAGGAAAACTTTTTATCAAAGTTAAGTAATAATGATAGCAAAGAAACAAAAACAAAAACAAAAACGAAAATGAAAACGACAAAGGAGCAAAAGAATAAGCACAAATATAGAAATAGGAAGTAGAGAAAGAGACAGTTGATTAGCATTGAGTAACACAATTCAAATGGCGAAAAATCCTTTAGAATACTTTTTGCTTTTCGAGAAAACAAGCGAAACGAAGCGTAGCAACAACAACAACAACAACAGCAACAACCAGAACGACAACAAAAATACGTAAAACCAATGAAACATGCCGAAGGACATAAACTAGGCCTAGGCCAATCAATAAAATCCAAGCGAAAATGAAAGTCTGCATTTGCAAAAGTTAAGATGTGGAAAATCCTTGAACAGCACATTATATAATAATCGAGCGAAAGGCAAAGGACACGCCTGAGCTATCAATGTACGGTTGAGTTGATGGTCGGATGGATGGTTGGCTGTTTGGTTGGCTGTTTGGTTGGCTGTTTGGTTGGCTGGTTGGTTGGGTAGACAGCCTAGTGTAGTTCTGTAGTTGTGATGAAGATAAACAAATAAAATAATTTTAGCGGAAAACAATAAAGACATAAATTTATATTTAAATGAAAGTGAAAGTAAAGCGAAAAAGGAGGTCGCGAGTCTATGACATGAGTGAGTGAGTGAGTGAGTGAATGGGCTAGAGAGTCCGTGCGTGCGTGTGTGTGTTAATATTCGCGTGAGTGGTTGAATCAGTTGCGAACGATAACAAGCAAAGTGAAGGCACCGACAAGACACTGGCATTAAAATTGGGCAGGACACATGCCGATTATATGTTTGCCGCACAGTTGTGCCGATTTGCTGCCTGCAATAATTCATGAGGAGGCGAAGCGCTTAAAATGAAGACATCGAGTAAACGTAAATTGGTTTAAGCTGACGGCAGCCACGTACCGCCCATGCTTAAAGGCATACAAAGACAGACAAGCAGGCAGGCAGCCTACCAGACAGACAGACAGACAGACAGTCAGGACAATAAGGAGCAAATACAGCCGCACACGTCGACTTTGTCTGCTTGGTAATATCTTTCAATATACAAACAAACAAACAAACAAACAACAAAAATTTCTACATTGCCGACAAGGCAGCTTCAGTTCAGTTTTGATGCCACGCAAAAGGTTATGCCAAATTACGTAAATTTCACCGGCTGTTTGCACCCATGAACGCCCCTCTTCTGCCTTTAGCCTTGCACACTGTGCTCTATTCTATCTTTCTCTTTCCCACTCTCTTTCTATTTGTATTTCAATCATTCATGCTTTTTCGCTCACACGCATGCTGAAAAAGCCTTGTTGTTTCGCTTTTGTGTTATAAATCATTTAAATTAACAACTTTTGGTTTATTAACACAATTTATTGGCAGCAGTTTGTACGCCAGTTGGCCTCCGTCCGAAAGGTGCGCCGTGCACGTTTCTTGTTGTTTTGAATAAATAAGGGCAAAAATTATTGTACGCCATTGTCAAGCTGAGCTGAACTAAGCTGAGCGGTGCTGAGCTAAAACTCAACTTAACTGTGCAGTGTGCGATGTCTTCTGCTCACTGCTATTGCTCGATATTCGGCCATGGTGACAGAGGGTGGTCGGTCGGTTGGTCGGTTGGTCGGGCGTGTTTGTGTGGCTTGGCATTGAATTCAAATGATTTGTTGCTTGTTAGTGAAATGATAATAGCAACAAATGAGCTTTTATTGTTCTTTTGCCTTAAAGCTTTATCGCATATTTGTTGTTATTCTTATTATAGTATTGCTGTTGCTATTGTTGTTGTTGTTGTTTTTGCACCTCACAACAATACACTCGTAAAATACATAAATTTATGAAGGATAAGTCGCCGTTCATTCAAATTAGATTTGTAGGGTTTTTTTGTGCTATTGGTTTGAATTTTTGGGTTTTTATAGCCGCCAATAAAATGTATGGCTGAAGCAGAAGTCGTAATTCAAATCTTTACTACATCAAACAAACAATGCGTCGTAATTTATGTAATTCAAATTAGTTGTAAAGTTTTATGAAAAGCACGTAACATGAATACCATCTTTTTGTGGTTGTGAAAAACAACAAAACATTCGACCATAATGACATAATGCCAAGAGGATAGCAATTGTGCTGGTTTGTGTGCAAAGGATATGGTAAGAGAACGTTAGGAACAAAGTAACTTTAAATATAGCCATTTATTTGACTCTTTTATTTATAAGGCGTTAAAAAAAAAAAACAAAACAAGACTAGTAAAGGCGGAAAGCAATTGTCTTATAGTTTACAAGATATAGTCCTTTAAAAGCAAAATAGCTTTTTGACGGAAAATGAGTGGTACGCCATTTTGTAGGAGTTTGTGCTCCTTATGCTTTCCATTACTTCTAGTGTACGATTTGTAATCTTTTAAAAATTATGAGCCATTTGAGAGGACTTGGCACAAATCCTATCCAAATTCTTTCGACTCTAACGCGCCAATTAAGCATACACACATACATACATTTGTATATACATGAAGTCGTCTCATTAAATAGATCAAAAGTGTATAAACCTCTTATTATTGGAGTTGATTCGGTCCATCTGTTGCAACACTGTAAAAAAATATTATTTATGATCTGAAACAAAAAATAATTACATAGAAAACGAAACACAATCATTTTTATTTTCACAATTTTATAAGCAAACAGAATTTACATTAATTTTACGTACAATTACAAAAACAATTTCAAAAATTTACAATATTTTACTCTAACAATATTTTTTTTTAAACTTTATATTTGTATTTATTATTTGCCTTTCTCTGATCAATTGCGTTGCTTAATAAATTTACTGTTTCGCATTTTATTGGTTGACCATTCTATATTCCATTTCGATTTCATCATTTTGCTCTTCACGCCGAGTGCCACGCACCCGTGGTTGTCGGTGGGGCATTGCGTAGTGCAACTTGCGCCAAAAGTTGGGGTCATCCCATCTTATGTACGTATTTATATTAAGGTACGCCCTTAGTTCACTATCAAGTTTGTCATAGTTGGTCGGCTCATTGTAAAGTACAACAATCAATCGCTTACGCTTTTCTCTTAGGGAGGCTTGAATGGCTAACCTAAACTCCATCTTACCCCATGTCGAACGAGTAAAGTTTTCAGATAAAATGATAATGATTCTTTTCGATTGCTCAACTGTCTGAGAGATGCGCTCGGGAATGCAATCGCCTATGAGCCAATCGCGGTCGTGCAAGCATAGCCTAAACGGATTTTCACAATCTTCCAAATGTTCAACAAATTGTTTTAAGATGTCCATATCGAGACTTGAATAAGAAATGAAGGCGTCATAGATCATATTGCGATCTAGTTGTACCTCAGTTATGCACGGCAGGCAACAGTTGTGTTCATATAGCCACAAATTAATGGATTGTCGCTTGCATAGATATATAACCGTAACAAGTAGGAAGAACATGATGAATGCTAAGGTTAATATAATTATTAAAGTGGAATATGATGGACAAATGTCAATTTTATCAAGCTGATTAAGCGTTTTATTAAAACGAGCATCACTGCAATGCAATTCTAAGCGATCTTTAACTTTAATGTCTGACCTCTTAAGAAATTCAAGAAATGGAACTGACTCACAATCGCATTTCCAAGGATTATTTCTAAGTGACAATTTTAAAACGTCCTTTTGTTGCTCTAAAAAGTTAAGAACCTCATCGTTGATTATTCTCAAATGATTCTCACTCACATTAAAATACTCGATTTTGCTTGGAAATTGTGAAGTTTTGAGAGAAGTTAAACGATTGCCTCCTGCAAAGAGCCTTACAACATTTGAGTAACCGTAAAGTGAACTGTTGGGCAACATTTTAATATTATTATTTTCGACGTGAAGAGTAACATTACCGATTTTTGGCATCGGCAATTCAGGAACCTCCGTCAAGTTTTTACTCGTGCAATCAATGATGAACTCAAACGTCTTTCTTATCAGGTAACAGTCACAGGCAGCGGGACATTTTTTGCGATTTATGTCATGTGAAAAATCACATCGTCCTTTGGATGTACAGATAAGTGCCTCAGTGTCTGCACGATTGCAGGAGTCACATTCAATTATTTGAAAATTGCTTGAGTTCAGGTGGGAGTTAATTGTTATATTTTTATTCGTATTGTCAGTTAATCGAAGCGTTTTTAAATGTGGCAATAGTGGCCATGACCTACAGAAACCATAAAAAAAATGGATATTGAAAGAAAAGAAACACAAAAAATTTTTCATCTAATTCAAGTTGATTCCAGTTGACAACTTACCAGTCGATTTGTCGAATTCGATTACCGGAGAGATCCAAAAATTCCAACTTTATTAAATTGGCAAAGATTTCACTTTGAACTTCCTCTAGTCTGTTGAAACCCAAATCAAGATGCTTTAAACTTAGTTGATCTTCAAATAAACGATTTGGCAACCATTTAAATTTATTATAAAGAATCGCAATAGTCTCCAGATTTTGTGCGCCTTTGAACAAATCCTTCGCAATGCAATTACCAAATATCCACTTTAGGCTCACTTCTCTAAGCAAACTCATATTTTGAAACTTCAATGGAAATTCTTGACATCCCTCTTTTGTTTCATAACCATATTGGATTGTAACACTTTCCAATTTAGGTAAATCTTTGATTGCATCGCGTTTAAAAACAATGTTATTTTCACTATGCCATGTGAGTTTTTTCAACTGTTTCAAGTTCAGAAAAAGATTATTTGACACTCTTGTTAGGAATATTGATTGAACATTCAATTCACTGAGATTTTGATAGTTTTCAAAGATGTTTTCATTTAGTATTTCTTTATAAAAATACATTCTCAAAGATTGCGTGCCGTTTTCAATGCTCACATTGTGTTCTAATTTACTTGTCGAACCTTGGCTGTCAACAAATGAAATTGTTTCTGTTTTTTCGAGTTTTAGAAATTTCAATATTTCTCTTCCCGTTGGTTCACCAAAATTATTACAGCTTTTCACAAATATATAATTTTTAGTATTAATTAATGAATTGTCACAGTTAAGTTTTACGTCAGTTGCTTTTGAGCAGTCTGTATCATAATGGCTCTGAGTAATAATGTGATCATGATCGGAGTAAAAACAAAAATACTCATTGTCATTTATTGTGTTACTACACTGAACAACACAACAAACTATTGTCAATATAAGCCTTAATATTTTCATTTTTACAACTGTTTTTCTCTAAATCTTATAGATCCACTCGCATTGAAATATCGGAACGAACTAAATCTCTTTTTTGTGATATTAAGGTTCATAATTTGTTTCACACCCTGAATCCGCGCTCAAACATAAGTAAATAAATGCTTAGAATTGTACATAAACAATGTTTCTCACCGATAAAACAAAAGAAATAAATTATAAATAAACATATTTTTCAAAAATCGGCTAATCGCAAACGCATTACTCAAAAATGTGAACATTGCAGTTACTCTTTCGTCTCTGCCGTGAAGTCGAGCATGTTTTGCACAGTATAAAATAAAACTGTTGCCTTCTTTTTTTAATGTGAGTAAGATTAAAAGCCACGGACTCATGTGGTCCGTTTGATTGTTTCTTACAATTACGCTCCCTTATTTAAAATGTTACTGTTCAAACGACAAAAGCGATTGAGACATGAGACATGAGAATAGCAAAAATTTTACACTTTTCCGTTGCCAACTAAAGACACTTCTCGTAACTTCTGCATTGATACTCATTTTTGAATGACATTTTGGACGATGATTTGTTATTTATCAACGCTTAAAATTTTCTCTTGTGGTGTTCGCCGTTAGTGCGGCTCAATTGATAGTAAGACCAACTATAAAGGGTATTTTACCGTCGTCTTCCCCTCTGTTTTTATTTTGTAAACTGCCATGTGACGTAAACGCTTGTCGATAAGCAAATGAATAAAACGAACAACAATAACAGCAACTTGCTTGTTGACAAGTCGGCAAATAAAAATTCGGCTCATTGAAATTGTAAAAATAAAAATAACACCAAGTTAAAGTATTTGAAATAAGGAAAGCGTTGAAAGAAATTTGCATTTAAATATGTTTTATACAAGAAAAAAAATTTTAAATAGTTTCGGATTTGAAATCTATGTATTGCCTTTAAGTGGTTTTGATGCAAGGCAACCAATTAGAACATAAACGTTGACATGTCTGATCATCGAACAGCCCGTTCTTCCGCTCATCAGCACGTCATCTCTCTTGCCTTCCATCAAAACAATGAGTTTTATAAGCCATTAGACAAATTTACTTGAAATACTTATTAGTACAATATAGCTTATTCCGCACCAGATTCAGTTTGTCCCATGTCCACTCCGGTTACATATCCCAACACCAAAAGATCAAGAAGTTCACAAACAAGTCATGAATCACGAGTGCTAATATCGAAAAAATAAAATAGCTCCAGCACTGAAAAATATCAGACATACATACATGAGTAATTCGAATAAATTAAAATTCATCAAAAAATAATTTAAAAAAATTAAATTTTATTGAAACATTAAAAATTTTTCAATGCTGAAGATCCAAGACAATAAAAGAGGCACGTGTCAAATTCAATACAGCATCAAAACCAAACCTTTATCGAAACTAAAAAAAAGAAAATTTTTAAATTTCAAAAACAGGCATACAAAAATTGCCCAAACAAGTTCATATTTCAGAAGCATTTTGTGAGCGTGCGTTTAAACGAAAGGAGCCATAAAGGTTTGCGAAGCCCGACTGACGGACCGCAGGCTCAGATGTTGTTGCTTGTTAACGGCTTTTTAATGCAAGTTATCAATTGCTGATTATATATGTACATATATGTATATGTATGTGTATGTAGTTGTTGTGACGCAACCTCAGCCCACGATTCGTACATGGACAGCAATTCTCTTGCTGCTTGTTTAAAGCTTTTGGTTAACGATTCTGTTTGCAAATATTGTGGAACAAGCACAAGCAAATGCTAACAACAACAACAACAACAGCTACACGTCAGCAGCAACAACCACTACAAAACAAAAACAACAACAACAACAACAAGAACAACTTGGCAATACCAATTTGAAAATTTCACCGGAAGTCGGCTTGTTTGTGTTTGTGAACATGCTCGAATGAGATTTTTTTGCTTCTTCTATTTTTTTTTTTTTTGTAAGCAAGAATTGTTTGCATATGAAACAAGCCTATACGCCTACCAAACATACACGCCCATTGGCATTTTGCTTACGGACGTGCATTTCGCTTATGTATGTATGCATGTGTGTGTGTGTGTGTGTGTGTGTGTCGTTGTTGTTGCTTCAGTTGCCGTCACCATTGCCGCCGATAGCCGCTCACCGTGGTAATCACACTGACGGCAGCGCCGTGCCGGTTTTGATATTTATTCGCGTGGAAATATCGGCCTGACCGTGTGTGTTCAATAAGTGCGTGTGCATGTGTGTGTTATTGCGTAGGAGTGCAACGCATTGCCACAAACATGAACATTGCAAAAGTATTGAAAGCTCTTGAAAGTACTTCGCCATATTTGCATTACTTGAATTTATTGCATTAACATTGTTTCGAGAAAGTTGCTTTGAATTGCTTGCGCCTTGTTAAACAGATCGTGTTTATTTTTCTTGTTTTTTTTCTTTCTTTTTTTATTTTTCGCTTTGCTTTTTGTTAACATTGATTAAATATTTAATTTGAATTTGTTTTTATTTTAATCAAAATTGAAACATGCCTCTAACAAAGTCGCTTTCAGTTTATTTAAAAATTAATTGAAATTTATCGATCAAAGGTTTGCATGTGAATGAATGAATAAAATTTAATTAATTTCAATAAAATAAAAATAAAAAACAATTGTTTTTTAATCAAAACAAACAGAGTACTTTCACAAGATATTTTTATTTAAGATCATTGACATTGAATTCAATTTTTATGCGCTTCAATCTGTCACAAGCAAAAAAAACAAATAATAAAACCAGAAATGGGTTTTTTGTCGGCTTTGCAGAATCTTATATACTCTTGCATACGTTTCCCCAATTAATCTCATTGGAAAATTTATTTTTTTGCACTTTATAGAGATAGACTTTTGTGGATTTAGGGGCGTAGCAACGCTCATTTTTATATTTGCCATAAATAAATTATTGCTGTCTATCTCGTTGGCTTATAAAGATATTCCATTTCTAAGATTTTCTGTCTTGTCTGATTTTATGTCCGATTCTTATACAATTAGTAGTCAAGGTTGTATAATAAACCCTAATTGCAAATTTTCCAAATAATAATTCAAGAACAAATAATGTTTTCTAACAAGAACCTTATTTTTGTCCGATCGCTCCATATGCTATAGTGGTCCGTTCGAGATGGTTCTGATATATGTATACAATGCCTGGATATATACGAAGATTTTCTCGATATGCTTTGAGCTCTAGGAGGAGTTTGCACTCAAATAGACAAACGGATAGACATGACAATATCAACTCATTCAATATAATATTATTGAATATAATATCTACTTTACATAGTCGAAGATGTTTCCTACGCTACACTGCAAACTTCATGCCAAAGTTAATATACTCTTTTTGCAAGTGTATAAAAACAAATAAATTTATAAAGTGAAAGGCAAATTTTTATTGTTGGCAATATTTTTACATATAAAAGTATCAAACAATTTTCAACGTATAAAAGAAGTGTAAAATTGCCAAATTGCATATTTATATATTTCGAGCTATTTGCGCATTGTTTTTTATGCACACACCCCTATAAGCGTGTGTGTGCTTAACCCAAAATACAAACATATTGTACAATATGCAGGGAGCACATCAATATTTTTTTCTTTTCTTTTTAGCTTGTTGTTAAAAATTATGCAATAAATATAAAAAACCAATTTACAAAGCACGCATAACACAAACAAACACATGAAAAAAAGAAAAAAACCTCAAAGCTCAAAAAAGAAGTGCCCAAAAAATTACATGACATGAATATTTGCTACCTATTTTACACAATTTTGCGATTTGTGCGTTGGCCATTTTGTTTGCTGAGTTCTCTCTTTTTTTCGTACGACTTTTTCTCACAGCAGCGTGAAGCAGACAAGGCGACAGGAAGTGATTGCATGCAGCGAGCCTACGGTTAAGCAACGCTTTCGTTACTGATTCGACGGCTTTGAGTTTTTATTTTTTTTTGGTTTTTTCGATTTTGTTTTTTTTTTTCTTTTTTTTTTTTTTGTTGTCTCCTGGGGTTTTCACACTCACAAGCAAACATATTCATGGGTATACGCCACAAAACAAATTCAAACAAATTCGCACGCGATTTACTAAAATCCATAAAAGTGCTTTTGACGATTGGATTATTGCGGAACGCCGACTGAGTTGGCATACAATGAATGCTGCTCCACAACGTGCCTCACCGCGCCGGCCGCTGCTCGTGCAGATGATGCAGACATGCGAGCAGCGTATGTAACTCACACCCATGAAAGCAATTCATTTTCGTGCATATGCCAGAGTATGAAACTTGAAGAAAATTGGTCGAACACGCCCGTGTTGAGCCGCTTTTAAACTGATTACGACCACTTGTGTGCGTGTGTGTGTGTGCGTGTGTGTGTTTGTGTGTGTGTTATGGTATGCGAGTATATAAATTTTCCACCTTTTCAGTGGCAGTTAAAGATTCTTATCCCGTACATTTGATTGCCCGCACCAAACATACACCCCTTTGTTGGCCAGTCGCCCATTCGCTTCACGCTCCGACCGCCTTGCGCCTGACAGCTATCAATAGCAAATTTATTTACACATTTTGCGCTTTGGCATTCAGATCCTTTATCCAGACGTAGCTCAACGCTCAGCTCAGCTCAGCACAACTTTTGAGCCATCAACGCTATTTGTGTGTGTGTGTGTCCTTTTGTATGTATGACGCGTTCTTTGATTCAGCAAATATTTACAACACGCATTCGCATTATCCTTGACAAGCTGAGCGAGCTGACAGCGGCAAAAAAGGACATGACAATGAGTTTGCACTTGTTTCGCTCTGTTTCGTACGTTGGTCGTTCCCTTTTTTGCTTGCCATTGTCTCTTTTTCTATGCTTTTCTTTTTTTTATTATTTCTTTTTTGTTGCAGTAACAAATCAGTAAATTTACAACATGAATTGCAATTTCGACGATGAAATTTTTCAACGGTTTACATCAGAAATGAAAAAAAAAATCAAGAAGGAAAAAAATCAAATGTACAACGAAATTCTTGCACAAAATAAACAAAACGCTTTGAAGTCATCTTGAGGGAATTTCCATTTTACGATTTCTTCAATGTCAACATTTCACACTTTCACGCACTCGTGTGGCACGCCTTCGGTTTGGGGTACTTGCCTTCGAACAATCATGGCGTGCGTCGCTTTGGCAGTTGTTTTGCATAATTCGTGCTTTTTATTAAAAGTAAAGTGACCTTTAAATTACGATATTGTTTGTGTGTGTGTGTGTTTGTGTGTGTGTGTGTATATGGCAAGCAAAAGTCTAATGGAACCTTGTTAAGGCAAAACTGTACAAAAAAAAATTTGAATTTTTTGCAGTAAAATACAACAAAGCTTTGCATTGCCACGCCCACAACGCCCCTTTTGCGTTTGTGTTTGTTTACAAATGCAACGTGTTGATGCATAAATTGTTGACACATTTATGCCAAGAAAACTATGTGAAGTATGCATGCGAGATGATTGGCAATGTTGAAGATCGAAAAGTGTATAGAAAAGAGTACCGAAGGCAAGAATGAAATGTCGTGGCAAAGTACAATGAGTAAGGGAGATATGGCCGGAACTTGCATACTCTTGCAAGCAGTTTATCAATAATTCTTGTTGGAAACTTCTTTTTGTACTCTGGAAGGAGTTTGCACTGAAATAGTCTTGACTATATCAACTCGTCTGATCGTGCTGTCTAGGAAGATATATACTTTACATAGTCGGCGATGTTTTCTTCGCTGCGTTGCAAACTTCATGAACAGACAAAATGATATGCCTTATCAAATTGTGTGTAACGTATTTGTTGCAATAAAAATAAGTAATATACATTGAAATTGTGCAACACATTTGTAATTTTTGTAAATAAACAAACATTAAAATAAACTGATAGATTTTAAAGCAAATGAAATTTTGCTTTGTTTATATGTATTTTTCTTTTTTTTTTTTCTTTTCGCATGAAAAATTGTTTGTGCATTTGCTGAATGTAAAATTATATTTCACAAACAAAAATGGCCATGCATAAAAATGAAAATATTTTTTTATTATTATTTTAATTTAATTTTATTTTTTATTCTTATTAGTTTGTAATCATTTCAAGTATACAAAGTGTAAAATTCAAAAATAGCACAATTCATTAAAAACTACGGTCTAAAGTTAATTGTATTAGAAGCGATAAAGATGTCCTTTGCATGCCTTAAGTAGCCGCCGTCAGTGATGCTGTCGACGTGGTTCGTTTTGTGACTTGAGCCGGCAGAGATCATCTGTGATGTGATTCAACTTTCTGTTGGCGTTGTCGGAGAACTTGTCGAACTTTTGCATCAAATCGGTCATTTGATTCTTCAAGCCTTGCACCTCAACGCGTATATCGGCGAGCCCGTTGACTTGGCTTTTCAGCTTTGTGGCCAATTCACTCTCGGCCATCAGCTGTTGCGGCACATTCGTTGTCGAGCGTGGCCTCAGCAGTTCGTGCATTGGATATAGCTCTGCACGCCGCTGTTGCTGCTGCTGATCGCTTTCGCGCTGTTGCGTCAAATTTGTATTGGACGATTTGATGTTGTTGCTGTTCAACAGCAACGGACTGCGTTTGACATATGCCAGCTGCGCCTTCAGCTTCTGTTGCTCCTCCTGTTGGCGCTGCAAGCTGCGACTGAAGAAGTTGTAGTTGCTCTCGAACTTGCGGCGACGGAGGCTCAAATTGCGATCACGTCGTTCAGCGACAAGCTTGTAAATATTCAATTTGATATCCTCGGGCAATTGATTGTCACGTGGATCGTTCGGTCGGATCATGAACAGCAGCTTGTTGCGTGAGGTGCGCAACAGAGCGGCGCGTTTGCAGAGCTTGATTAGGTTCGTGGGCGCGCTGCGCAATAAGCGTGAGAAGAAGAGACTCTCCAGACGGGAGACTAACTCCGCTTGACGCACGAGTCGATCCAGCGTGGCAGATACCTGCAGACCCTGTATATCGCTGACAGCGAGACCAACCATTAGATTCGTCAATATGACCGTGACCAAAAGCACAAACGATAGAAATATGATGTGCGAAGTGACGGGAAACTTGACGGCATAATCGCCGTAAAAGATGTCCTCAAACTCCAATTCGCCGGACATCATAGTGACGGACTTCAGACAAGCCCAGATAATGTTCTCGAATGCCGGATAATCGTTGAAGAGCACCGAGAAACTCAAGCCGAATGCGATGAGCAGACAAATGTAAGCGAGCAAAAACTTGCCAAAATTTACAGCAACTGAAATGCGTATTAAACTTCAATGAGAAATCATTAAGAAAATGTATCGAACGAACCCTTTGTGAACATCTGCACATAGACGCCAAATATGGGAAAGCGACCGACCAACATCATCAGCTCCAGCCAGACCAGCAATATGACCACGGCAGCCACATGATGCTGCCACTGTGGCACGCTCTGTAAATCGCCCGTCGATAGTATCTCTGGTGTCTGTTGAGCACACATTAATGTATGAAATGCCGCTGAAATTTAAGCCGTAGGCACACTCACCACACAGAGCATCACGCCAAAGACAATGGTCCATTGCAGCCAATTTTCCCAGTACTTGGCATAGCCATGCAGGCCGTGTGCCATCTGGAAGAGCTCCTTGCACAACAGTATCAGATTGAGCACGATCACAAAGTAGCCAAAGGTGCGCACATAGCTCGGCGCTCGGCAGACCTCAGCCGGCTTGCAATTGCGCACAAATACGCCGATAATGTAGAGCGTGAAGAGGAGCACGTAGATCGCATGATATGCCAGGCTCATCAGAAAGAATTTTCGTATGCGACGCCACTTGAGAAAGAGAAAAGTCTCACAGAGCGGATGCATTAAAATACGCTTTTGGCCGACCTCAATGAAGGAGAGCAGCAATTCGGTCTCGCCGCGTTCAAGCGCCGTGCCCGGCACCAGCAAACGGAAATCCAATTTGATTTCACAATCGACATCGCCAATCTCATGTTCGTTCGTCTTGATCGAATTGTCGAGCTTGTGCATCAGCTTCGGTATGATTTCAGGCGTGCGACGCACAATGAAGGACAGCGCCGAGACATGACCATCTGTGCGTGCGGTTATATCAGCGCCATGTTCTGCAAATAATTTAAGCCAATCAAACGGTAATTTATCTACTAAGTTTGCTGTTTGTCACCTATGAAAGTGTATACACAATTGCTGAACTCATTCAGCGCCGCAATGTGCAGCGGCGTGTAACCGTAGTTGTCCGCCTTGTTCACATCGGCGCCAGCACGCAGCAACGCATTGCAGCAGTCGAGACAGCGCGATTGCTTTACGATGGCCGCATGCAGCGCTGTGCGGCCATCACGGTACACGGCATTCACATTGGCACCGTGCTTGATGAGCAGCTCCACGGTGCCGATCGACTGCGAGAGACAGGCCAAGTGCAGCGGCGTTTGGTGACTCGCATTGCGACAGTTGACATCGGCGCCGTGCTCGAGCAGGAGTCGTACACACTCCACATAGTCGTTCTCAGCCGCTGTAGGGGGATAATATTTATCGGTTTGTTAGCACTAGCTTTTCATTCATTAGCATGATTTCATTTCATTATAATAAACAAACAATCGCCGCAAAATGTGCATGAATAATACACAATGTAGATTCGATCTGATCTGATCTGATTTGTTTGCTTCCAAGAACTTTTTCATTGCTACTTCTGCTATCAACAAAGTGAAATATTGCAAAAAGCATAAAAAACCAGTAAGGGAGCTATTTTCGGCTTTGTCGAAACTCATATACTCTTGCCTCTGTTTTTATTTTTTTACCAATAAGATTCATGTATGTAGCCACGCCCATTTTCTAATTTGTCTTAAAGAAAACAATGTAGTCATGCTTCACTTCGTATCTCGCCTTCTTTCAGAGAAGTCCCATTTTTAAGTTTTTCGCTATATGGGCGGTACCACGCCTTTATAACCGATTCTTATAAAACTTTAGGTTATGATCAGGCATTAATTAAAACACGTTCAAAATTTGGTCTGTTTTTCTAACAAAAACCATCTTTTTGGCAGTTCGTTCCTATTGGAGCTATATGCTATAGTACCCCGATCTTAACCATTTTTGCATCATGTCTTTGATTATGTCATAGAAAATCATATGCAAAATAAATATAATTTTTGACCGATCATTCCTATGGGAGCTGTATGCTATAATGATCCGATCGAAATAATTCTGAGATATACAATGACTGGACATATCTGAAGAACTGCTGCGCTTAAATTTTTTCGGTATGTTCAAAACTCTAGAAGGAGTTTGCACTGAAACAGACAGATGGACAGACAGATGGTTCTTTGAACTCGTCTCATCGAGCTGAACAAGAATATAAAGACTTTATATAGTCGGAGATGTCTCCTTCGCTGCGTTGCAAACTTCACGCCAAAGTTAATATACTCTTTTTTGCAAGAGTATAAAAATAGAAATACACACTTTTGAAGAAATGCCATCATCATAGAACTTACCCAAATGCAAAGCCGTCACTTTGCCCTCACCGAACTGAGAGCGCACATCGGCATTGTGACTCAGCAGCAGTTCGGCGCACTTGGCGAAGCCCGAAGCGCAGGCGGTGTGTAGCGGCGTCTCGGTATACACCTGCGGTGTGTTCGGATCGGCGCCATATTTCAGCAAAATCTCAGCACACTCGACCGCGTCACGATCGATGGCATAGTGCAATGCCGACCGCTTCTCGATGCCAATGTTGATATTCGCTTTGCGCTTCAACAACAGCAAAATGCATTCCACACTTTTCGCGCTTCATTTCGTGCAAAGCATGCAAAAGAATGTACCGGAGAGTCAAGAGTCAGCTAAGTGTGAAATGTGTGAAAATTTGCATGCGTTGAACTTACCTCGCAGCGCAATGCAGCGGCGTTACTTCCTTCTTGGCATCCCAGCGATTTGGGTCGGCGCCGCGATCCAGCAGCACTTTTGCGATTTGCGCATTGCCGCGACTACAAGCGAAATGCAACGGTGTACGGCCGTGAAAATCGGCGCAATTCGGTTCCGTACTATACTGATTCAGCAGGTACAAGACATGCTCGGTGTGTCCGAGAAGAGCGCTAAAAAGCAACGCTAAATTGCAATTGCCCGGCTCGGCGGTGAGCGCTGCATTTTGTGTGTGTGTGTTAAAGTCAACAGTAACTCAAGAATTGTGCGCTACGGCTTACCCAAAAAGGAACCGGTCTTCACCAGCTCATAGACATGTCCCGAATTCGGCATTGCCATGAGCGTATCCTCGATCTCTTTGGTGTCCCACAGCACTTGATGTTGCTGCTGGCGCGTGAAAATCTCGTGCGCTTCATCGCTGAAGATCGCATCACTGTTCGTTTCACTGGAAATGCTGCGTTTGTCATAGAGCAGGTCCGCCTGTTCGCTTTCCGAATTCCATTTCAAATCGTTTTCCTATTGTGCCATAAATTACGGCACAGTCATTGAAATTAATTAATGTTTTTTAATCATTTCCGTTTCGCACTCACAATTATTGAAAATCGTACGTTCTCCATTGCTGCTTATGCTTATTTATGCCGAGCACACACTTCAAGTTGTCTTATGGCTTAATTAATAGTTTGTATTATTCATAATTCTATACAAATTGAATTCGTTCAAAAGCATCTGTCAACGTAAACTGATTCGTTCGCGGTTGTGCCAATGTAGATCAATCTTTTGATCTGTTGCTCTTGACTGGTTCTGTTGCTTGCCAACCCCGCCGGCGTCACTGCACAAACATTTGGTGTGCTCTTGGCTTGGTTTGTTTGTTTTTGTGGTCGGCCACTGGCAAGGGGTAAGCGGTGCTCGAATTGTTTTTGTTTATTTGGAAATCTCCAAATTGTTTTTCTTCAGTCAAGTGCTAATTGCGTGCGCCGTTCTTGTTGTTTTTTTATTTATTTATTTTTTCTTATTTTCACTTTTCCGTTAGCAGAATTTTCAATTGTTTTTGTTTTGTTCATGCCATGCTGGAGAAAATAAAATGCCTAATGAAGCCGTAATGAATGCACGGTCGGAACTATCGGGTGTAGTGCGAAATTATTCAAAGAGGATCTGAAAACTCGAAATTCGCAAAATATTGTCTGAGTTTTTCAGTGACGCATATAAAAGGGGGGTTTTGTAAAAAATACACAAATAAATATTTTGATAATGATATACTCGTTGTTCAATTAATCCACTGATTGCAAAGCTGAAAGCAGAGCTTATAGAGCTTGTAAGTAAACTCTCAGCTCAGCAATCAATTTAGTTTTTTGGTATCTATAAAAATAAATTTATTATTTTTTTATTTATTATTATTTTATTTATTTATTTAATTGCTTAAAAAATTTGACTCAAATAAAATTTTCAACAACATTTTTTAAAATACTCGTTCCGAATTCCTAGCAATAATTATCCAAATAGCATTCTTTGTAAATTCCGAAAAAGTATTTAGATATTCTAAAATTGGAATATCGATGATAAAACGATGACAAATTTTCTGTTGGTTAATGTTCTTAGCTCACATGCAGCTTTCGTTGACTTGGTTTGTGGCATGAAAACTTTGCAAAAAGCTCTGCCCTGGAAAGCTTGCTATCCAAACTTTTTACAGTTGTGCTTTAGCTCGACGAAAATGCGATGTGCTTAGGTTTGAATACAAAATTGAGGAAAATGGACTTCAAAAGCTTTTGATACCAAAATGTTGTTATCCTTTCAACTGATATGTTTTAAACAATTGACCTAAATGATGCTTTTAAACTTCTTCTCAAACAATGCAACGTTGTCAAAATAACCTAAAATGAAACTACAAATACTTCAAGAGACAGAAATATTTAAGTTGAGCCTAAACATCGTGTTGAAATTTATATAATAGACCGAAATAGTTCCTCATGCCTTATTAGTACATCTTTGTTTTTATATATTATTTACATATTTGTCTTAACATTGACAAAGTTTGGAATTTCTTAGATGAAAGCGTAGCAACAAAAATCCAGCGAACCGCAAGTCATAAGCTCAGTGACCCACACTAAAAATGGCAAACACGCAAAACGCCTTAAACCATAACATTAAACTGGTGGCCGACGCCCTCAAAGTCGCTGAGAAGCCAATCACCTTGTCAAATGCGGATAAACAAAACTCAAAAAAGATCTAAATTTATTTTCGTTATCTGTTTTTATTGCATAAGAAGATAAATAAAATCCAAAAATTACACAACGCGGCATACATTTAATTCAAGGTCGATGTCACAGTGTTGCGTTGACCGAAGTAACGGGCAATGTTTATGGCACATGAACCCAAAACTTTCAAGAGCACGGCATACATCAATATTAAATTAGCATACAATAAACATATTGAATAATTGAGCACAGGCACCGGAACTTGAGACAAACTTGGATTTGAGACTGTCGCGAAGACTTGACGCATTTATAATTATGCTGCCAACAGAGTCTTCAATAGTTAATTACATTTGTCACTTAGCTAATTAAATGTAAATGAGAAAAAAGCACACCTAAGCGACAAACCGATGCGACAAGCCAAGAAGCTGTGGCAAAAACTTTGGCCAACAGTCAATGACTGTTAAAAAAGTTATCTTCAAATGAGACAACAAGCTCGTGGGCAAAAACAAAACCAAAAACAAAAACAAAAACCAAAAAAAGAAATGTAACTACGACAACAACTTTAAAGACAACAATGAAGTCTGTGCACGTCGTCTAAGGAAGTTTGTGTCCTCGGTCCCGCCGGTTTTTTGAATGCGACAATAAAACGTAAATGTTGTAAAGTGTAGCGAAGTAGTGAATTGAAATGGCAAATGTTGAATGTTGTATCGCAGTGAAGAGCGTAAACTGTAAATTATCTGCGACTTTGCGCATTCTTTATGGCGCTCATTATTGACGTCATTGTCTGTCTATGTGACAGATGTGCATGCACATTGAAAATTATGTGCGAATCAAGGTTCGTGTGCATACTGCGAATGTGTAAAAAAGAATTACTAAAAAACAAATGAGACTCGCGTGTATTACAAGCATAAGTTGATAGAAAATTTGCATCTCGTATAGATTTGTTGAGACAATGTTGCGTATAGATGGGCGACATGGGCAAACAACCAAAATAGAATCAAAGCAAACGTCAAACATATTTTGAAGACTTCGAGTGGAAATTTTTCGTTTACGTTAACGTACAAATGATCCCGAAGGCGAAACGTGTCAGGCAAGTCAGCTTGTCTGCTCTACTCTATTGACTTTTATGCTTTGAATTTTTTTGTTTTTTTTTTTTTGGCACTAAGGCACGACAAGCGCAACATGGCTGTGTGTGTGAGTTTGAGAATAACGACAGCGACGCCTGTGAAATTGGCTACGTGACTTGACACAACCTACGAAATTTGATGAACAAAAAAATACATACTTACATACAAAATGAAAAAATAAAAAAAAAAAAAATGAAAATAAATATGAAAAACGTCGCAACAAAAAGTGAAAACATGAAAATGCAAATATGAGCATATTATCAACTTGACAGAAAAAAATCAAAAAAAAAAATCAGAAAAAAAAGAAATAACCAACAATGTCTGCAAAAGTTGTGCCACTTCATGTCAATGCGTCCATTAAAGTTTTCGTGCAGTTCATTATGCGCATGTGTGTGTGTGAAAATTCATAGTTCATTCAGTTGTGAATAGCTCGTTAGTTCAATGTGGCGTATGTGCAATCGATTAAAAATTATATAGCACAATCAGCAAATAAATGTTTCATACAGTTTATAACAGGCAACGCTCGTGGCAATCGACCACATTAAAGGCTCTCGCGCACTCTCACCTTTCCGTTGCGGCCATGTCAGCCTGCTGCACTTAACTTGTGCTGTGCATTAAACTATAAGCGGAAATGAAAGAAAATTCGTAATGTTTAATGACGCCTTTGCCGAGGTAATTGTTCGAGTGTATCAAGTTTTGCACGTAGCTCAGAGACTTGTCAGTCTGTCTGTCGGTCTACCGGTCGATTGGTCGTTGTATTGGCAGCACTGTTTGTCTGTCTGTGTCTTTGTTAAGAGCTCAAATAAGTACTTCCTTAAAATTGTATTATTGTTGTTGTTTTTCTGCTCGCAAAATGATATCCATACGCTCTTTTGCTTTCATCGCGCTCGAATTTATTACGATGCGGCGTTTATTATTCCTGTTGCTGTTGCTGTTGCTTTTGCTGCTTTTATTGCGCTTCAGGCTGCCGCACTTTACTATTACGATGAATTGCATTCATGGCATCTGCATTGGCAACGTCATCAGCTCCTTTGCTCCTTTGCTTCGTAGCTCCTTCACCAATACCGACGTCGTTGCCGTCAACGCCAATGCTTCGCTGCTTCTTCATCATGTTGGCGCGTTTATTTATTCGTTTGTTTTCGTGTGTGTGTGTATGTGTGTGTGTGTGTGCACTTCAAAAGGGTTTATTGTTTCAGTTTGTCGAAAGGAAGTCCTTTTATTCACCTGTGCGAAACAAGCACGAAACAACTTTTTGAATACAATCGCTTGAATGCAAGTCGCTCGCTTGAATGTACAGAAATTCTTAAGAATTAATGATTAGTTTTTGCCAAAAGTATTAAAATTGAAACTGAAAATTTTGTGCATTTCATTTGAAAGTGGCCTTTTTCATTTGAAGTATTTATTTATAATTGCCTCGGTGAGACCAAACAAGCAGTAAGACTGCAAGGAAAACAAGTTAGCCAAATATACAGAAATATATGTGGCATACAAACAAGTATTTTGTTAGTAAAATGTTTTATTTTTAATTAAGTCAATTGGTAAGTGATGCTTGTACAATATTTGGAAGTAGAAGTGTGTCTAGTAAAGTTTTCTTTGTCGGTAGTTGGGCTAAGCTAAGTGATGTGGAGTAAATCACTTCAGTCATCAATCAGGCAGAAATGGGTGTTTAAATTGGAATTATCATCGGTTACGAAAACTAACTTAGAGTTAATAAGTAGTGAGACAGTTTGGTTTGATATTCTATAAAGTCTAGACCAACATCAATATAACTTCAAAAGGACGTTCACTTCACTTCAGTAGTAGACCACACAAGATAATGTCTTGCAGGTAGGTGCTCACATCAAAACCTCTCGACTTATGTCAAACCTCATATAATGTAAGCTAACCAAAAACATTTTCATTGGCATAATTTAAAAAAAAATATTAAATTAGTTAATACTAAAAAGTCTAGAAAATTATTAATTTATGTCTGGTATTAAATTAAAATTATTATAAATAAAATATTCATTGGCATATTTAAAAAAAAAATTTAATTAGCTTCTACTAAAAAGTCTAGAAAATTATTAATTTATGTCTGGTATTTAATTAAAACTATTATAATTAAATTAAAATACTCATTGGCATAATTTAAAAACAAAATTGTATTATTTTATACTTAAAAGTCTAGATAATTATTAATTTATGTATGGTATTAAATCGAATTAAATACAACCTTATAACTATGTAATATTGAGTGCTGAAATATTCCACCTTTTCAATAAGAAAGTTCCATCTAAATGTGCAAAATATCTGTTTAAGTTTAATTTATCACTTCTCACAAGATCTTCTTCTCATTCAAATGCCGAAGTCATCTTCTTCTTCTTAAAATGCCTTCAGCATTTACAGTCTATCAACAAATCTTAGCAATATTTTGTGTAATGCCCTGTTTAATACTGGGCTCTGGTCTCGAAACGGTTAAAGGAGTACGCTCCAAGCAACTGAGAACAGACATGCGCAGTTTGAGCGTATTCCGTACCCAAAACGCAACAGTTTGTTTTTTCTATTATAAGTTGAAGGAACGTTTGCTTGACGATTTCAATTGGCTTGGTATGAAATACAAAAACCTACAAAGGCACAAAACGAGCGCAATTGTTCGGTGAAACAAAGCTTTGAGTGACTGCCTTCAAATGACTTTTTTTTATGAATATGAAAAATTATTATTTTTATCTTGATTTGCTTAGTTTAATTTGCACATTTTTTGTAAGTCCTTTTTAAATCAAAGCATTAAAATCTAAACTTACAACAAATGCACATGACTAGATGTCGGATATAACTTTGCTGAAGAGCGCTTAATTGAAAATGCTCAACTGTTAATGAAAATCAACATTAAAAAGAAATTTTCAAATTATTGACCCGTGTTATTAAAACTTCAAAGTTACGGCTGAGAAAAAAAAAAAAACACAAAACGGCAAAAATAAATAAAATCAAGAGAAACTTTTAGCGACTCACAAAGTAATTATGGCGTGCTTTGTTCATTGCGCTTGCATTAAATATTTAAAAAATAAAAAAAAAAAAACGTATAAGTAAAATACAAATATAAAAAGAAAAGTTTGTTCGCCTTTTTTCGAAGTGTAACTGACTTCTTGAACAGCGACGTAGTTCATCATCGTTTGTTGAGCATGTTCTTTTAAGTGCCGCAGGCGAAACTTGTCTCTGCAAAAGTTTAAACATGTGGGTAGCTAATTTACTGTGAAAGCTGATTCCCACAAAGAATCTTAAACTTTTACACATCGATCAAGCACACACACACACACACACACACATATTGATTTCTTTTTGTGCTTTTCTTTTTAGTTACTGTGACAGCAAATGAACTGTACTGAGTTCAAGTAACGACTTGAGCCTCTTGTAGAAAAAAAAAAAAGAAGAAGGCATTTAAGTGGTTTCGATTGCCGTCTTGGAACGAACTATCAAAATGAAGAGAAGTGCGCAGAAGAAGGTGCATTTAAAAACGTTTAGAAATGTAATTAAAAGTACATTAAAAGTGGGCGGGTAAAAAATTATGAGCATGTTTGAGCACGAATATTTGAGAAGCTGTTACATTTTTTTCCAGCATTTTTTACTTAATGAAGTGGAAGTGAGTTCACAAAGAAGTTCAGCGTAAGTACCGAAATTGTATTATTGTTGCAACTTTAATATGAAATTTTCTTTCGATACAATGGAAAATTGTAAATTTGGGTCTCATATAATGTTAAACTCATTATGGCAACAGAAAGTGTTGCAGAATGGTTGAAAACTAATTGCGCACAAAGAATTTCGCTCATCAACAGCGTACAAAAAAAAAAAACAAAAAAAACAAGTGCAATAAGCTTCGCCTGCGAGAAATAAATTTTCATTTCAATGGCTTAAATGTGTAGCAAAAGAAGAAGAAGAAGTATGGCAGACACGAAAAGCAGCAAAAAGTAGCAAAGCTGAGCATTAATTAATGAGCAGTCTTAAACGGCGAGACATGCTTCGACATTACACTGAAATAAAGGAAAAAAATGTGTTGAGCACAAAAAAAAAAGGTTGCCTTCAAATGTATTAGTAAAAGCGTAAAATTTGCCTAAGCAATTTAAGCATTTTTGTGCATGTATCTTTAAGCCTTCAAATATCAAAGATTGTTGATAAATGTGCTGTTGCACACAAAAGCGAAATTTGCAAAAAATATGTGCAACTAAAGCGGCAACGAGACGAATTGAGTTCTAATTCAAATTCAATGTTATCGGCATCCATCATTGTCAGCGTTACGCCTTCGCCCACACACATGCGCCCACAACGCCAAAAGTTGCGCCAGCAAAACGTTGCGGCAAACGCTGCGCTGCAATATCATGTTAGATACTCATCTCTTGTCAAGCTCATCACGGCAGCTGGCTTGCCTTATCATGAATGCTGAATGCTGATGCGGCTGCTGATGATGCTGCTACTGCTGCTGACGGTTGCGTGCTGCCGTTTGCTCAGCTGATTTGCATGATGACGTTGCTATCGATGCTGCTACTAACGATGCTGCGATGCTGCGTTACAATTTGAATTTTCTGGCACTTTGAATAATTTATCTTGCACAGACATTATGCATTCCTCTAGTTGTTCATACAATAAAATTAATTCATATTTAATCGCGCTATAAGCATGTATTTCAACGCTTGCCTTTAAGGCAAACGATTAACGTCATTTCAAAATGCTACGCTATTATATTGATTATTTAAAGCTTGACAAGCACAAGTTGTATTGTTTTAAGCCATAGTAGTTCGATAGGCCATATATAAATATATAATATATATATAAATATATAACTATAAATATAATATAATATATAATATAAATATATGTATAAAGATATATAAATCTTCAACTCTTATGACTTTGACTTATATCAATTAATGTGCCGTTTGCATAGTGTACGGCATATCGAAGTACTACTGTACTTTAGTTGATCGAAATGTATTAATTCTTTATTGTTAGTTGCTTTGTACAATATTTATGCTTTGAGGCAACTTGAATTTCATATTTGTTTATGTTAACTTTTTAAGTGCCTCATAACAAAATATTACGTATACGACACATTGATGTGCTCATGTTTTCAATTTGCCAAAAAAAGACAAAAGACACGCACATATTGAATAAGCATTTCATTTATTATATTTGTAACTTTTGAGTTTATTTAAACATCAATTCACACACAAGTTGAGCGCCGTAAATTACAAGTACATTCGATGTGTTGGTGGCTGGCGAAGCGTGTAAAAACTTTTCTTTCCCTTGTGCAATTTTCTGTAAAGTGAAAAGTCATAAATTACTAAACAGAGCATAAAGTCGAGTCGTGCTGCCGTCTTTTCATTTTCATTTTGTAAATCAAATTCCTTTTGGTAGCGGAAATCAGGAACTGCGACAAGGTGTAAACAACTTTCAACATTTCCACAGTCGTTCAAGTTTCCTTTTTCGTTTTTTTTTTATCGTTGCGTACTAACAACATTATTTTTTCCGCTTCGTCGGCTTACGCTTTGTTTTCTTCTTTTTTTATTATTATTATTTTTTTATCGGATTTTGTACTGTTTTTATTGACGTAAAACACAACTTTTGTGTGATTTTTTTTTTTTGCGACAATTTTTTTTTTATTGAATTTACAAAATCGTCGTGCTGTGCCATATACAAATAGAGTTTTATTGCATTTCAAGCAACACTTTACACTTAATTTTATGAAAAAAAGAAAAATAAGAAAAAATGCCTGTCTGTTGCATGTCAACATATTGCAACAAAATATGTGCAAAAATCAGTTAAACATGCAGCATGACGACAATTAAAAAACATGGCCGAGCGGAGCAGTAAACGTTCAGTTCAGTACAATGCAATGCAATCAAACAAGCAACAATGTGGATTACAGGCCACCAAGGACTTTTGTGTGGCATGGCCACAGTTTGTTACTCGACGCCGTGCCAGTCGCCAGCCGCCAGTTGCCAGTCGCCGCCGCTACAGTTGTCGAGTTGTACACTCTGCGGCTAAAACTGGTTAAATGAGTATAAGCCACAAAATCAACGAGTTAAACTGTGTAAACAATGATGCTGCATGCATAAAAGGGAACCTTGCGCCATTCAAGCCACAGAGACACACTCAATGTGCCACTTGCACTTCCACCAACGCTGTGTTGTTGCGCTGATGAAGCTTTAGATTCTTCTTTCGTGGTCGAACACGAGCATAAGCATAAGCATAAGCAAGAGCATGACCGTGGTAAGTACGGCATGAGCAACATTCAACATGCTCGTCTCGCATTTATCAAACTTGTCTAATATGCGAAGCACGAGGCACAAACCAACGAAGCAGGCCGTCAGTCAGACAGGCAGGCAGTCGGCCAACCAACCAACAGAACGACCAGCAGCTGTCAGTATTCAATGCTTGAATATTGCCCACGCCGACTGTCCTACTGACTGACTGACCAACCAACTGACTGACTGCGTGGCTGTCTGGCTGTGTGGCATGTTGCTTATTTATAAGCATTGCCATTGCCATTGCCTTGCCTGATGTGGCACAGAAACCATAAACCATTTGCACGCTTTTCGCATTCGGTTTCGTCTTCATGGCTGTAGGCAAACTTGCGCCAACCCCAACACCAAACATTACTCACATTAGTTTTCTGCTTATTTCAACTTTAACGCTTTCATATTAAATTGTACAGCAAAAACTTTTCAATAAAGTAACTTAAGTAAGTAAATGATGAAATGCTAAATGAAGTCATAATGAATTGAAATTCTACAATGAGTTGATAATTCAAAATAATACATTTGTGCATGTAACACGAATATTCTGTTCGGCATTGCCATAAATAAATGCCAATGAAGGCGTTTCGTTGGTTAGCAAGCCATAAATATTATGCACAAAATCACAGCCCCAAAGCTGCCAAATACAAATACACAAATCTATCAATTAACAAACACATCAACACACACATACAGATAGAGAGAGAGATAAGCGTACATGCAAACATTCTGTTCATTTGTCAAATATCAATCAAAGCACAAAAACAAATAGCACAGATAAATGTCCGTTTGTCCAACCGCCGTCTATCGAAATATTTTCGATACAAATAAGCCACAAATATAAATTTAACTTATTTTATTTCAATTGCGCATATTAAATATTTGTGCTTATAACAATAACTATAAAATAGCAGGCCGTTCAAGCGAAAAATTACAATTTACTTGCCGAAAAGCTTGAAAATATTTTAGTTAAATAATATTTAATTTAAAATCATTGTATGCAATTTAGCGTTGAAGTCAATAAAATAATTGATTAAACAAATTCTCAGGCATTAATTAAGTTTCATTAGTTGTTATAGCATATGCTATAATTTTGTGTATTTTTCAAATAAGACTTTAAGCTAAACAAATGAAAATATTTTCGTTGCAACGCATAACGCAACATTAAATTAATTGCAATAACAAAATCATGCATGTTTGCAACCACAACATTTCCACAAACCCACAACACATGTATGACAATTAAGGGTGGCAGCCATAGGGCAAAGTCGTAAAATCCGCTTGACGCAAAGCCGTCATTTTCAACCACAAACAAAAAAATACGGCAGAGAAAAGAGTATCTATGCGCTGTGCAAATAGCAAACTGTGTGAGCTTCATATAATAAGCGCAATCGGGCGTACGGGCGTTATAGTTGGGCCGGCCTTTGTGTGCGGGCGTTGTGTGTGTGTGTTGGTTTGCGGCAACAAAGAAAAAGTTAACGCGGGTGAGCGCGACTGTGCAAAGTGAAATGCATCCTTTGAGAATAATTTCACAATTTGCAAGTCATTAAATGGCATTGTTTCTTGTTGCATTGTTGGCATTCAAGTGATATCTTTGGCAACCGCCCCCCCTTTTTATGCCGTACCTTTCCAGCAACGTCAACGTCAATGCTGATGCTCATGGCCAGCAATAAAAAAATTTCTGTGCATCGTCTTTTGTATGCGCCACAGTTCTGTTTAATTTGCTACGGTTCGGTGCTGCTCAACTGCTGATAGCGCAAAAAATGGTCACTGTTGGCGGCGGGCTTAGTGCTTTTGCGTACCGCCGTCATGCATATACAAGTAAGTTTTATAGAGTGTACTTTTGCACAGAGAGTCATCAATGAGTTAAGCATTTTTGGTGCTTTTTATACTCTGTATTTTATAATACAAGGTGATACCTAAAGAAGCCGTGTCAGACACTATAAAGTATAGATATTATTGATTATTATCAAAGAGAAATCTCTTTTGATCTCGATATCGAAAATTATAAGAATTATTAATTAGTATCGAAGAGAAATCTGTTTTGATCTCGATCTCGAGAATTATAAGAATTATTTGTTAGTATCGAAGAGAAATCTGTTTTGATCTCGATCTCGAGAATTATAAGAATTGCTTTTCAGCTCGAATTTGCTTTCATTACTAATTCCATTTTTACTTTGTCTTTACCCTCCGATGCCTATTTTGGGCGTGAGTCTGAATTATCTTTTGAGTTAGGAACAAATTTGGAGTGCATAAAATTAATCTTTTTTGATTGAAAAGCCGTGACAAATTGAAGCTACAGGGCATGCCATAGTCCAAGTCACTCGACTGCAATTGCTTACTGGTTTGCTTTTTTGTGCTAACGAAGATTCTCCAAATTTAGTTAACAGTTTCGTACGTGAATTATTCATTTGTTGAGTTAAAATGGTCACATGAAAATATTGCAAACTTACAACAAAAAATGATTCTTGTTTTTTTACAAAATTTGGCATCTCCATTTTATTGTTGGCCAACTATCACAGTTTTACTTCTGCGTCACGTGCAATTAATTTAATTTATTTTCTACTTCGTGCCAACAAATATCTCTGCGAAAAATGTTGAGCGCAAAATCTAAATAATGCTGTGCACTTTAAACAGACACTTTCTGATACACTTTTATTTCTCTAATAAAAAAGTTTACCTTTTTAAGTTAAGCAAGTTCAATAAATGTATTGACGTTTAAAATTACATTTAGTAAGTAAGTTAAATACGGTTTGATTGTCAATCAATGCTTGAAGTACTTATAAAGTTATTATTAGAGATAGCAACTTTGTTGAAATTCAATCGACATTATTGGCCATTCAAGTTGAAAACGCTCAACATTATCGCAAAATAAAATACGTAAGTATGTATTTTTTATCGCTTTTATTGGCAATATTGATTCGTCACCATTTTCAACTTGAATGCTTGAATTTTTTATTTGAAGGTGGCAAACAATTGTGTTTTTCCGTTTGTCTGCGCTGCAGCAAAGCCATAAAACGTACGTTAACTTTGGTAATTATTTCTCACCAAGGAAATCCGACAGAGAACCACCGCAACGATGATGCCATTTGGAATTTCTATTGCATCCTTCTTGTTGCCGGACAGACAGAAGACAGACATGCTGAACGACAGGCAGTTAGGCAAGTCAGGCGACACACACACACACACACACACACACAAGCCAACGGTTTGAGACATGGCGAGTTGTGCTGAGCTGAGCTGAGTTCAGTGGAATAAAATGTGCGCTATTTTCCGGATTCTGCATGCGCTCATCCGCTTGGAATATTTTCATGCAAACTTTCTTTTTTATTGTTTTTATGCTCGCTTTTTTCTTTTTTATTTTTGTCTGCTTCAATTTGTGCTGTTGTCGTTTTTGTGGCTTAGTCATATATGCAGTTGTATTCAAAGCGGAAGCATAAATTTAAACACAACCAAAATGTCAGACTTCCGACAAAAAGTTCCAAATTCGCAATAATTTTAACTGAAATGATTTGCATTATAATTTGTGCATATAATCAGCACTTAGCAACGATTGCAGTTACAAGGGTCATATGATATATTGTCGTGTGTGTATACTCGTATTCATCGATGCCTCTTTGATTGATATTGAATTACTAATTTCCGACAGAAGTTAATTTCAATTTGATAATTGTTAGTTTTCAGCGGCTAAAAGCTTTATTAAAAATAATAAAACTTCTGAATGAAAAGAAATATCGTCAAAACATTAAAAGTAGAATATTAAAATATTGAAAGTTTGTGGATCGAAGTTTCAGTTTATAAATTATTAGCTTATTATTATATGAAATAAAAAAAAAAAGTAATTTAATATATTTTGATTGGAATTTGGTATAAGTTGTAATAAAAATCCTGTCCTGTGTTGAAATTTTGGAAATTTTAATAATTTTTTTTTGGATTTGGTATTTGAGATCTAATATCACAAACCTTACCTCGGGACCGGGACCTTGATTCTTCGATCATTCTATCCGGCAATTGTCTTAGCTTTACGTCAAGATGGCGATATTCACACAGCATTGCTGTCGTTGTCTTTAACAAACAACTTATATATGTATTTTATTTTAATATATCTTTTTATCTAACCAACTCTTCAACTAATAACCAATCCATGTTTCAACTCATCCAAATTTGTACGTGCTTTTCTAACAACCCATTGATATAGTTTGTCGAACTTACTCTCCTCATTTAATCGCATTATACAAGAGTATGGCACAAAAATAAAGCCTACCCTTCCCAACTCCTCGCATTAGTATTACCCAAAAGACACGCCAGACATTTGGTTCATTTTGTGGTTCAATGTTGTGTGCCATGTTTTGTGCATTCGACTCGATACCGCATTAATCCGCATGTGTATTGCGTTGCCAGTTGCCCGGAAGTCATGCACAACTCCGACAATAAAAACAACATGTTCAAACAAATAAACAAAAACAAAAAGAAGGCATAACGTCAAATTAAATTTCTGCGCTAATTCACACAACAGCGACTTGCACAAAATGCCAAAGACTCGTTCACCCACCAACCGCAGTGTCATGGCTACGCCGGCTCATCAGTAATGCTCACAGATACTCACATCTGAAATAAATTGCGGGCATCTTTGTCACCTTTACGGGTTTTAACGACGACGGAAGCCACATTTGCATCGCTGTGCTCAACTTGTTTGCATGAATGTCAGCTGTCAAAATCCACTTGCTCTTTTTCTAAGAAGTTAAATTAGTTTTTCAAACCGACACGCGAACACTTTGCATTTTTTTTTATGACACAACTCTGGTTTGCCAAGTGAAAAGAAACGAGCTTGTTCATTTCGAGTTCCGCTTTAGTTTTTTGCTCAATTCTTTTTTATTTTTTCAATCTTTTTTTTTATTTATTTACTTCAGACTTACAACTTGTGTGAAAAAGTGCATTCACGTGTATTAGTTGTGTGTATCTTTTATATGTGTCTGAGTCTGAGCATGTTGCTGTGGAATTGTGTCTTTGTGGCGTGTTACTTTGCGCAGTCACACAAAACCGGAAGCGGAAAATTTATGAGCACTTGAATGTTTGTGCTGTTTCCTATTTGTGGCATTTTGTCCCTTTCCGCAATCAACTGCGAACAATTTCTTCTCGTAAATAAAACATTTAATGAAAATCGCACAAAAAAAATAAAATGTTAAATACAGTGAAAACCCACGGGTCGAGTGTAGTCTTGCACAGTGCAGGAAGATGTCCAAAAAAAATATAACATGTATGCTGGTTTTTTATACTTTTCTCTTTTTGTTGAATTAAAAAAAATCAAACTGCTAATAAATTTAAAATTAAATTATTTAATTCATCAACTTGAAATTAAGCTGTAAAATATTGAATAATAAATATTTTAATTTAGTTATTTTTACAAAGAGCTTCTTTATTTTGGCACCGGCTTCTGGAATGCATTTAATGTAAAACTTTGGACCAAAAAATTCCAACAGCCCAATGAACGCAGCTAAACTCATCTAGAGCTTTAAATGGTTTGTGAAAAAGGCGCAGAAAAACTTTACTGACTTTGATGGAGATATCTTCATATTGACTTTCAATTGTATCTGTTTTTCAATCTCGAAGCTCCAACAAAATTGCAGTTATATTCAAGGTTGTTGCCAAGGTACGCAAGGATGTACCATGGCCCTCCTACAACACTAGTTCGATACTGTCAATATTTGAATATTTTAGCGCCGCTCCTTTGCGACGCTCTTGGTTATATTCAAGCCATAATATGGTATTTTTGCTTAACATGCGTTTCCGTTTACCTTTTGCCTTTTGCAAAAAAAAAAAGCCTGCTTGGCCACTCCAGTAAAAATGTGTTTACATTGCTTGCCGCTCCTTGACAGCTGACGTAAGAAATTTCACATAAAAAAAACAATTTTGTCAATTTAAATTCATTTGCTAGCAAAATACAATTCTATGAAATGATCTTGCGAAATAATAATAAATAAATAATCAGCATGCCTTGAATTCGTCGACTTTTGAATAGTTTCAATAATCTTCGCTTAGTGCATGCCATGAGCACAATTTATTAGCTCAGTGGCATTGTGTGCATGAGAGACGTTGGACGAAGCTTGTTATTAACGCAAAACGAACACTTTATGGACGTCAAAGAACGCTTTTATCAAAGATTTCTACGTAAATATTTCCAACACAACCATTTCAAAGAGAAGCGTGCCAATTCGGTGTACGTTGAAGATGACACAACATATCCGCAACTACTTTTTATGACCATGTATCTGTCAGTAATAATATTCGCCATTTGGCAATACTACAAAAGCCCAAAGAATGTAAAGTTGAAAGGTGCCGCTAAAGTCAAAAAAGATGCGAAATTCACGACGGCCGTGCGTAGCCATTTGAGAAAGTACAACACGCTAGTGCAACACAAGACTGGACAAGAGGCTGTCGACTACTTGATCGAGTACAATGCAAAGCGCAAGTCTAAAGGGAAGGATAAAACGAAGTCTAACAAAACTAAAAAGGATAAGAGCAAAAATGAAGCCAAAAAGGACAAAGACAAAAATAACAAAATGGAGAAAAGCAAAAATAAAGCCAAAGTAGACAAAAACAAAAATAAAGCCAAAGAGGACAAAAACAATAATAAAGCACAAAAGAGCAAAAACAAAAATAAGGCAAAAGCACAAACACCGATTTGGCGGAAGATCGTTGAGTGGTTCAGGAATCGTCGGGGGCGCCGTCATCAAAAGCCAAGCGGTAAGCAAAACCACAAATAGAAAACCAATTAAGGCCGCTTGGATTACTAAACTGTTTGATTATATTTTTAAAATAGAACATTTTATACAACTACTTTAAAACATAGCAACCTTAGATAGCATTGTAGAGCACTTGTATATTTTGAATAAAAGTGATGTTTGTCTATTAATCAAACCGAGTGATAGTAATAAAATGAATCCAATTTGCCAAGAGAATATCAACAGCGACGCATGCCAGAAATGGATGAGCGATGTGTGCGCCCATTGTGGCCCACTGATGGCAGCCAATCCGGCCGACAACTGGGAAGCCTGGTGGCCAAATGAACCGGCCGCTGTGTACAAACCGGTCACATATCAAATGAGCGCCTTCGATTGCCACAAGCTCAAACGTGACATTGCACGCGAAGTGGCTTATCGACCCGGCGATGAATTACGCTGGGAAATACCCGAAGTTCTGCTGCTGCTCTTCGTCGTGCTGGCATTCGTCATTGTCGTGGGCAGAATTATTTGCTTAGTGCGCGCACGCAACAACAAAATGTGTCCAGATGAGGAGATGTCTATCTGTTGCGACGATACTCAATCGATCGTGACAACAACAACAGCTACGGAAACACAGAGTCGCCAGCCATCGATCAAGAGCACGCCTTCGTCAACGACTGCGCGCCCAATTGGCCAATGTGGTCCCTATCGAATGCCACAAGTGGTCGTGCAATCGCAATACAATTATTAACAATGATGTATGCAATTCATTTTCTTTAGTTTTGTTTGAAGCTGCACAAAAAAAAAAAAAAAATTACACTTTTGTAAGCAAACGTTTTAAGAGCACAGCTTCTCATATAAGCTTTGAAAAGTTTTTGGTTTGATTTTTTTCCATGGCATGCAAAATATTTGTTCAGCAATTTTCATTAAGCCAAGTCAGGCCAAGTGGCAAAGAACTCAAACATTTGCGGCAACTTGAACAATTTAAAAAAAAAGCGGCAAAACAACAACAAAAACAAAAAGTAAAAATTCTGTTATGGAAGTACGACAAATTTGGGCAAACGAAACAAAAATTTATTGAACCATCATTGCCGCAGAATTTGTATTGAGAGAATCGAAAGTCGAAGCCAATGCAAGAAGTATTGACTTTGGTTTGGTTGTGCTCAATCTATGCGAAGATTTATGCGACGGTTTTGTGTGTGTGCTGTGTGCTTGTGTGTGTGTGTGTGTGTGTGTCTCAGTTTTTCACTTTTTGGCCAGCACACAAGAACATGAATTTTAACACAAATTGTTTTGTTGCTCCTTTTGCCGACCAAAAAGCAAAAAATAATAAAAAAAAAAGAGAAAGCTGAAAAAAGGGCATGAAATTTTGCAGTCTTTGTGACTGAGCGCAGACGAAATTTGTTTTCAATGATTGGGCGCGATCGTCGATACTCGTCGATTTGTTTGTGTGCAATAAATTTAAAAGTTAATCGGAGCAAACAAAAAATAAAAAAAAATCAAACACAACGAAAAAAAAAAAAAACCAAAATAATAATAATAATAAATTGGAAGTAGAATAAAATATTGCTGGCAGGCTTGTTACGCGATAGCCGCGCCGCCTTTGCTGTAACCGAATGCCATGTGCCATAAAACAAATTGAGCGACGCGTCGGCAAAGTTTGAATAATTTGGATTATTGAAAATCTTTTTGCCAAAAAGAGATTTTTACTGATGATAGAGCAAACATGGCTTATACGCCGCGTACACTTAAGTTGTGAAAAAAAATGTTTTCCATTTTAATATTCAACATGGCGTGCGGAAATATCATCAAGGCCACATAAGCCAAAGTAATAGCAACAAAAATGCCATCAAAATGTACTTTGACTTAATTTTCATTGTACTATAAAATTTTGCTAGTAGCAAGGAACAAGAAACTTCTTAAGCCTTTGGTGGCTTTCTGCTTAGCTAACAATTTTGAAATTATTAAAGTGTAAATTGTTTAACAGTTAATTGCATATACGATTTAAGTGACACTTGAGCCCAAGAAGACGGCCGTAAATGGCACTTTGTACGTCAGTCACCTCTAATCGAAATTGCGTAGCCTAAAGTTCGGACCGTGTGGCAGTGAAGTGCACTGAGACGCATGTACATATGTGTGTGTGTCATATATAGATCGCGGGGAGTTGTGTGGTGTTGTGAAATGTGAAAATTAATGCAGAGACTCGAAAACATACGCAGGCGGAATCAATTTTGATAAGACAAAAGCTTAATATGCAGACAAGTGTGTTCAAATTTGCTAAGATGCCAGCATCAACAACGTCGACGCCTGAATTTTATGGTAGTCCCGGCAATTTGCTCTTCATGGCTTTACATATTTTTGGCAGTCAAACAAATTGTTCATACGCCCAGTCTACTCTCCTTACGACAAAACCCTGTGTGACTGTTTAGAGGTTTCGCTTGGTGTCTTTTGTCTAAGCGTTTGCTTGTATGCATGCATGTATGTATGTATGCGTGAATGTATGTCAAAGTGCTTAAAAGTTATCTATAGCAAAAGAAGTTGCCACACACACGCTCATATATGTATATGCATATGTATATTGTCTGTGTTTGACACTCAGCGACACATGTACAGAAAAGTCATGCTGAGTTTTTCGTTTTGGCCTTTTGTGACACAAAGTAAAGAAGACGCCAAATCCAACAGATACAAAAAAAAGAAAAAAGAAAACGAAAAACGGATAACAAAAAAAAAATGTTAACCAAAAAAAAAAAACAAATTCAAACAACTACAAAACAAGGCTTTAATTTATGCGCAACAGACAAAATGTGTCTATAGGCGTGTATTTATATTTGTTTATGTGTGTGTGTTTGTGTGTGTGTGTGCGCGTCTGTGTTTGTACATGTTTGTTTATTTGTTTGTGCGCTTCTATAGATATGTAAATGGCTTTGCTAATGGCAATGAAAATGTTTTTGATGCGAAATGTCATTTCACCTTTTATTTTTTTCTTTTTCTTACGCGTATAAAATTTGACTTTTGATTTTAACGAAATTTTCATATCACCAAAAATTAACTTATTTTGCATAAAAATCGCTTAACATCTTTTTAATGTTTGTCGACATTTGATTTTTATATGCAAACTCACACGGCGGCTTAAGGCACATCGGCGAGCCATTGCCATGGCATCAGTTGCCTTTAATGCTTTGGCATTTTTACTATTTTGTTGCTGTATTCTTTTTTCTATGTTTTGTTGTGCATGGCATTTTGTAGCCATGTATGCAATCCTTGCCACAATGATAGTCAAACGTTAACGAGCCCATTAAACTTGTCTGCGCATTTTTAGGCATTGCCATTCATCGCTTCCGATTCATTCAACACAACTCTATGTCTTTTTCTTCGCATTCATTCATTCATTCAGTCATACATACAACGTTCTTTTATACATTCATGCTTTGCCTCACTCGTACATTCATTTAACGTCGGTTTTTGCCGTTGAGCAACACAGAATTCACTTAGTGCGTTGCATGAACATGAATAAGTGCATTTTGTAAGCTTGATTTGCCTCTGGTCTGCTTGTTGTTGCCATATCGCATGTGTGTGTGTGTGTGAAAGACATGAAATTTCATTTATCTCGTTAACACCTCCTGCAGTACTAAGGCGCCGATTTTCGTTGCTTGGCATGGCATGTCAAGTTCTCCTTTTTTTTGTGGCTTGTGGCTGTGATTGTGTTTGTGGTTTTATGGCAATTTCAGTTCGTCTGAAGTCATTACAATAAGCCGACACTAATGATCGCTGCAATTGATTTGGTTTTTTCATTTTTTTTTGTTATCTTTGTTGCCATTTGATTAACTTTTGATTGGTTTTAAATGCCACAAGCACTTGAAATTAATGTTGTTGCTTAGACAATAAACTAAATGCCACTAAAAAGCCACGTACTCAAATAATGTCAGAATCATGTATGTTATGCAACTTTATTCGCATAGAAACTAAAATTAATGACATACAAAACATGCCACAGTAACCGCACACAACAAGCATGCTCAAGACTTTTGTGCAACCACAGACAACAGACAACAGAGCACAGAGCACAGAAAATCGGTGCAAAAGACATTTACGGCATTACGGCAGACAATGTCATATCATATGTAACATTTTGTTTAAGAATGCCGTAAAAATCAAAGAGCCAGAAGGAGCCAAGCCAACATTTATGCATGGCAGGCGACTTTATTTGGACATGATGTCAGCGACACACACTCACACACACACACACACAGAGATACAACACTAATAACATAAGGGTGATATGCGTACAATACAACTCTTCGTCATGTAGCTGAACTTACATACATATTTCTATACGTCTGTTAGTTTATGACATACACTTGACACACACACACACACACACACACAGACACACGAGTCACTCGCCCGCTTCAAGTTGTTGCGATTTACTTTGGTTTGTGGCGCCACACAAATTATGCATGTGGTTTTATTTTATTTTTTTGCAACTCTTTAGTTTTGCATGTGTTTGTCACATTATGACTGTATGTCTCTCCATCTGTCTCTCTCTCTCTGTTTCTCTGTCTGTCTGTTGTGTGTGTAAAATTTTATTAAATTTTAAAATCATATACATTTAAGCATGCAATTGCAATCAAAGAACTTAGTGCAATCACAGTAGTTCAGACATGCCGTTGAGTTGATTTGACTGCAAGTAAAATTTATTGCAAGCCAAAAATTTCACAAACTTTTTGCAGTTTTCCTTACTAAGTTACACTCACAAACACAGTTATTGTTATTGCTTTAATTTTTGCATGCATAAAATGGCATTTCAGGTCAATTAAGCATTGCATTGCACAAAATATACAAATTGTTTCCGATAAGCAATAAAAGACTTTGTAATAATTCAAGGGAAATCAATGCAACTACCCGTGAATTGTAGCAAAAGAACGCAGACAACTCAATTATGACCCTGGGCTATTTACCATTTTACATAAACTACAACAACAACAACAACAACCTTTCACTTGAGTGTAAGTAAAAGAGTTGATTTTTATTTGCATGCACTGAGCTTTTTATCTGCTTTACGCTTCTGCCCATAAGCGTATGAAAAATGAGCGAGTGAAAAATAAAAAAATAAAAAAAAAAAATAAATAAATAAAAGGCAAAAAAAAAAACGTTGCACGAATTATTTTTCCATTTAACACATTTGCACATTTTTGTGTTCCTTAACTTTTCGTTGCTGTTTGCCAGACACAAAGAAAAAGAGTTAATCCTTTGCGCAATAAAAACCAAAGAACAAAAACAACAAAAAGAAATGGTGATGGAGACAACAACTGAGTGAAGAAGTTGAAAAAAAAAAAAAAAACATTACGATTTGCGGACAACGTTGAAAAAGTGAATTTTATCTCACAGTTGGTTGCTCGCCTTGTGTAGCAACTCATGCCGTGCTGCCTGCCGTGTTCATATATATAAGAGGAATTATATTCAAAGTGCAGATTTATGTTGAACTTACGATGCCCGAAAGCGCACGGCGACCGTACGACATTGCCAACGTTCATGACGCCGCCAGCACAACAATTGGAAGATTAAGTGGGTCACTTATTCAGCATTAATTTATTGTCGAATGCACTTTCACTAAGGAGTTTAGACTATTTCATCTTTTTTTTTTTCATTTTCATTTTTATTATTATTATTA